>CAKNWU010055133.1:0-10815 GCA_932072015.1 Andricus quercustozae
TTTTCATGCTAGGTTTGTTCTGAAAGAATAAATATTTAGAAGGTTTAGGGTAATGTTATTATTTTAATGTGGAATCATTATAACTGGTTTGGAAAAGAATAAAATGTACTTATTGTTAACATAATTTTGATTTATTGTTCATAAAACGTCTGTGAACTTATCTTAAAATAAAAAATTTGTAGCACTCCTAACCTTTATTGTTCTATATGGGACTTTATAAACGAAAGACAGAAAATGGCTAATGGATAGTTTCCCCATTGATAATTATTTAAATATATCCTTCGTTCTGTTATTTTTCATATTGGTGAGTCATTCTGCACTGTTAACCAAAAATTTTTTTCTTGATTTTTCAAACAAAATAACCGTCAAATTGTTGTGAGACATTCTGCACTGTTAAAAAATAAATTTTTATTGAAAAATCAGTAGACATAATCTCTCAAATATGTTAATAATATTAAACGTATATATATTTATCTTATTTTTATTGAATTTTACTAATTTTTCATCATAATTTGTTTTTTATTCAATAATTTAGAATTGAAATCGAAACGCGTAAGATATTGGCCTAAACAAAATATATTTTATTACAATATTTTACTTTGTATTTTAATTCAATCGTGCATTTTCCTTTATGTGCGCCGCATTCGCCGCTTTACGATTAAAACCAATACTATGCGTCCTATGAAAAAGTGATTTATAGAAAATTTGTAGATGAGTTTTAGGTGCACAATTTTTGTTAACTAATTTTTTGTTCGTAGCTTGTGTCCTTTTTCAACATTTTTGTAATTTATTTTTTTATTTTTAATGATATTGTTCACGATTAAAACAAAAACTACGCGTCCTATCGTTTATCCAAAAATTCAATTTTTCATTTTTAATATTGTTTTTTACGAATGAAACAAAAACTACGCACAATTTTTGTCTGATCATCTTTTTTCGTACCTTGCATAGTTTCACTACAAAATGGAATTTTTTATTTTACATTATTTTTTGTGCCATCAAAATTTGAATTTTCGATTTTTCAAGAAAATTCAAAAAGTTGTCATTATAATCTTGTAGGGCTGTCAAAAATCAGCGTTTTTATTCTCTTGACTTTTTTTTCATATCCTGCGTTGTTTGGCTTAAAATTTTCGTTTTCTATTGATTTTTAGAATTTTGTAAATGCTATTTTTATGCGTAAAAGTGTTTAGCGAGCTTTTTTTGGGTAAGCTCGAAGTCAATCTCTGACGCCGAGCGCTTTATTCACGTTTATGAGTACAGGTGTAGAACTAAGCTCCTCAGAGAGGCGGCGCTTTATATATGCTAATTAGACGTATAGTGGGGGTAATTGTCAGCTCGTAAGAACCCTCTTTTCAGATTGAACTTAGTGTCTAAGTTTTGTTTTTTATCTTTCAAGGCTTGGTTTTTTGAACTATGCTACCTATTTCGTAGTTTGACAATGATTCGGGAGTTGGTTGGGTTTGGTACGTTACAATATGGGATTGGTGGACTACTTTATTTCTATTACTGAATAATTTGATTGTTTTCGGAAAGCATTACTTCATGCAATCGAGTATACCTAATTTACCTAAAGTAGACAGAGTTCCTAATCCTAAAGCGGCGTAACCTAAATATTTTAACCATTCTAAACTAGCTTCTTTCCAAGTACTGAGCCTTCTGTGGGTGGCAATAGTATGTACGATATTTTCGGTGTCGTCTAGGCTAATTCTGGCTTGCTTAAGTTCTTCGTGTGATATTTGTTTTGGAAGTTGTACTAATTTTTGTTCTAACCTGTCAATGTCTTTTTGTTCAAAATTTATCTCGTATGTTACATTTAGCCATTGCGTCATGTGAGTTTCATATGATTTTTCTAATTCTAGGGTATCGTAGCTGTTGTACATTTTGCATCCAAATCCTGTAAGTTTTTGTGCTTCCGAAATTTTTTCAGTTTTGACTAAATCTTCGCAACTTATGTCTAAGTCTAATGGTTTGGAGGGTACTATAATATAAACATTTATTATAGGTATAAAAGTTTCCTTGTGTAGCTGGTAAGGTGACTGATTACATTTGTTTTCCGAGTATCTTTTAAGTAAACTGGCTTCGCAAGATTCGTTATCTATTAACTTGACATTAGGTTGGCTTCTTTTACATATTTTATATACATCTATCTGTTTAAATTTGTCAATGGTCTGTCTGTCGTTTGGCACGTAAGATTGTTGGCATTTAATGACCATGTCATAGACTGGGACTATTGACACGTGGACTTTATTTACTTTTATCGGGATAGGGACTATTCTTTGCAAGGAACCTTCTTCTTTCTCAATTACCGGTATCTCCAATGTGTACGTAAAAAGGCCTTGGATTACCGCTACGGAGAGGGTGCTGATGTCTATGATGTGCTGGTAGTTCTCTTCTTCATTGTCAAAATGGTATCGCGTACGTTGAGTTGTGTCGAATTCTCTAATGGTTTCTTTCAGCATTTTTGGTGTTAAAATTTGAGGATGTACTATCCCATACTTTCCGTCGTTTATGGCGTTGATCGCTGTTTCAATATCCTCATTTGTATCATCTAATAGTATTGCTGCTAATACTAATTTGGAGTTGACAAAACTATCCTTTGTTGCAGCACTCAACCCTTGCGTGATATTTCTTATAAACTGTCTTTCGGCATTCTCCTGGGCAGCTATCTATTTATGGTCCATTGCCGAGGAGTCTAAGATTAATTTGAGTATTTTTGTGTGATTTGACAGGATGCTATATATTTTTTTGTTATCACTGTAAATTGTGTCGAATTCGGTGTTAATTTGTTTCATGTCAGATTCGCTCAATGATCCGAACAGAGTTATGGTTATATCATCCACAAAGTTCGCTAAAACTCTTTTTTAGCCCAATCATTTTAGACTTTTGTCACCGGAAAATTCGCGGGCTAAGATTTTTTAACGCAGTTAAGTGTCCTCCGCGAAGCAGATCTTGTCATCTTGGATTTTGAGTTTTCGCCGATTTGCACGCGTACTTTGCATTTCTCGATGAAAAAGGTAGGTAACAAATTTTTAGAGAATTAGATTTTATACAATTTTGATTCAAACGATATTTTTGTAAACAAATTATTTGTCGCTAGCAATAAGCGAAAAGTGTGGAAAATTAGGAAAGTGGCGCAGTTTTTTCCGCTTTTTGACTATTTGTATTGAAAATAAGTGGCACATTTAAATGGAAAAGTTGTAGGGGACTCAATTTCCAAAAACTTTGGCACAAACAAGTTTTTCGTGCGACGTGCAGATCACGGTCGGGAACGCTCTCAACGCAGCGGTGTGGGAGAACTTGCGCTGTTGGACACACTACATGTGTTATCGGCAAAGCCCGAAGTGGCGACAAACCTAAGTTTGGCTAGGCAATGCGCATATTGCGGATTGCGTTTTAGACAAAGTCCGAAATACTATGTGAATTCGGGCATTGCCTAGCATTGAATTCAGGCAAACCCAGGTGTGCCAAATGTATCATAGGCAAATTTATAAAAGAAAACATTCGCTTCGAATTGTCTAGCTTACGAATCCTAAGATATCAAAAGTTTGTAAATACTGGAATGAAATTGTTGCTTTACGTTTCTCAAATCAAGGTTTCTATTATTATCTTGACGTGTGAATAACACATCAGAGAGCGTGCTACAGTCGACAAGACTTCTTAGGTGATAATATAATCCTCATTTAAAATGAACGAAATCGAAACTGTAAATGGCTCTTCTCACAATGTGAGTGAGATGATGTCGAAAGAAAAATGTATGATAAGTTAAAAGACATGAAGAAATCATAAAATTCACATTTGATTCAATCCGAAGAAATTGTAATTCTAATTGCCGTAGTTTTAAAAAGATATCATGATGATTTCTATAAAATAGAAATGATAACCGAAATAATTTTTTTACTGTACTCCAAAAATCTATTACAAGAATGTAAATGTAATTTTTTGATAATTGACGATATAACAAATACTCTCTTATCGTTACAAACAATTAGTAGTCAAAATTCTGTGTTTAGTGGGCTAGATTTTTAAAGATTTAAAATTTCATAATTCGACATCTTGCGTTAACAAGTAATCAGTATATTATAACTATATAATGTACAATGATACAATTGTGCATTCTTACATTGCCCACGACATATTTGGCACATCTTACGTTGCCTACACTAAAACAAGGTGAAGTTGCTTTCAACTTTGCCTAAAGCACATTTGACACACCTAGGTTTGCCTTCATTTATTCCAGGCAAAGCCCGAAATCACTTAGTATTACGGACTTTGCCTAAAACGCATCCGCAATATGCGCATTGCCTAGCCAAACTTAGGTTTGCTGCTACTTCGGGCTTTGCCGGTAACACATGTAGTGTGTCCAACAGCGCGAGTTCTCTCACACCGCTGCGTTGAGAACGTTCCCGACCGTGATCTGCACGTCGCACGAAAAACTTGTTCATACAAAAGTTGTTGAAAATTGAGTCGCCTAAAACTTTGCTATTCAAATGTGCCACTTATTTTCAATACAAATAGTCAAAAAGTCGAAAAACCTACGCCACTTTCCTAATTTTCCACACTTTTTGCTTATTGTTGGCGACAAATAATTTTTTTACAAACATATCGTTCAGATGAAAATTGTATTGAATCTAATTCTCTACAAATTTTTTACTGACTTTTTTCATCGAGAAATGCAAAATACGCGTGCAAATCGACGAAAACACAAGATCCAAGATGGCGGACACTTCCGGTAATTATTTCTTGGACAATTTTGTGATTTCTTCATCTGCTTCGCGGGGACACTTAACTGCGTCAAAAAATCTCAGCCCGCGGTTTTTCTGTTTCTTAAATCGAATTTGATATGAAGTCATTGGGCTATTTTTGCCGTTGTTTGCCTAATAATTTGTGTAGGATACTGTTTTCACTAGCTAGTCTATTGTAGCGGCTCCTATCCAATTGGATTTCATAATAAGGTGTGCATTTCTTGTTACAGTCTAGTTCTGCCATAGTAATGGAGGTGTCGATGGATTTAATCCGGTTTTCGGTGGATTCCATATTGATAGCTATAGCCATTTTCCACTTTTTCTGAAACAAGTGTACTTTAGAGATTTCCTCGATGTAGATGTTTCCTTGAATTTTCTCGAGGGTGTAGTTAGCACTAATAGTCGGTGCTAGGGCCAGCAGGAAGGTCCAGAAGGGTATCATTATCGTCTGTGAAATAGGGCATTGTCTGATTTATATGAATTCGGATAATTTTATCCTTATTTCTTATTCGTAAATTATTATTGGTTTAGTAGTCAATGACTTCAAAAGGGCCTTTCCAAGAGGGGTCTAGTTTGTTAGACTTAGTATTGTTAATTATTTTTACTGTGTCTTCTGGTTTGTATAGGGGGAGCTTGTGAGTGATATTTTCGTCGAGTCTTTTCTTCGTTTTTTATGTTTCGATTTCAATTCTTTCCCTAGCCTTTCGTAGGTTTACTTCGTGTTTCTTTTTCCACTTTCTCAATAGTTCCGAATACGTCAGAGTTTGTCAAAACGCTACCGATGATGGTATGTTAGCTTCTCTTCCAAACATAAGTTCAAAGAGTGAAAATTCTGTTGTTTGGTTCTTCATTGTGTTGATTGCAAAGTTAATAAATTTCAAATTGTCATCCCATTCATTGTTTCTTTCTGAGATGCTTGTTTTGATTGGGTTCCCTAGGGTGGAGTGCATTCTTTCGATGTATGCGTTGGACTGTGGATGAAAAGCTGTTGTTTGTACATGAGTGATTTGTAATGCTTGTTCAAACTGTTGCATCACTTGTGGTAGAAAGTTTTGCCCCTGGTCTGTTAGGATTGTTTTAGGTGCTCCGAAGATGTAGATGTAGTGATCGAGCAGCCCTTCTATTATTGAAATAAATGTCTCATTAGCCATCGTGATTGACACCATGTAGCGAGTTAATCTATCTTGTAGGCTCAGAATATTTTTGTTACCTTTTACTCTGTCGGGTAATGGGCCGTATATATCTAGGGCTATTTTTTCATTGTGTTTCAGATGAATGTCTGGTATAATTCCCTCAGCTTGGATTTTGATTCTTGTCGTTTTTTGCAGTTGACAGATGGGACATGTTTTGACGTATCTGGGATATTTGTGGCATAATGGCAATCATATTATTCCATCTTCTAATAATGGGAAGTTTTCTTCTACTATGTGGAATATTTGTTGTTATTTTTTCAAAATACTGTAGATAAGTGGCTTCCGTTGTTTCGCGGTGATCGTCTCTCATTGCAAATTTTTTAATGGACATAAAAGTTTCTTGGCTGGGCTGTAAAAAGTTTCTCTTAATTATGTTGATTGCTGCTCCGCTATCTACTAATAATTTGTATATTGACCCGTCATTTCTTCGTATTCTATGTATTGATTGTAATTTTGCGGATAATTTAGATATTCTGCTTGGTCCTCGTAATTTATGTGCTCCTGGATTTCCTCCGTTGTCATCTCCTTCCTTTCTAAACATTCTTCTTGGGGTTTTTGATGTTTCTGAATAGTTTTTACTTCCGGTGGTCTTTTTTGGAACTGTCCTAGTTAAAAATCTGAAGGTTTTAAAAAACATTGGGATGAAAAATGACCAGGTTTTCCGTACTTCTGGCATGACATATTTAATATTTCGCTTAGTGGGAAATTCGAGTTTGGTCCTTTCGCCTGTTGGGGTGTGGTATTTGCTGAAGGTGTAGTTGTTATTGGTCGGGGTTGGAAATTAGTACGTTGTCTAGGCACTTGGCTTTGTCTAAGTATTCTATCTTTATTTTTTTCTCGTTGCCAAGTTTCTGCTTCCAGTGCTTCTTGCAGAGCTTTTGTTAGTGTGGTAGGTTTCATTCGTCTAACCTGTGACGATATATCGTCTCTGAAATTCATTATGAATCTTTTGATCGCGCTGTTCTTTTCTATCTCTAGGGCCATTTTCCTTTTCATTCCAGAAGTGTATTCTGCTTGTACCAAGTACTCAAGGTCCTTCTAGGTGTCTCTGAAAAGAAGGCTAAAAGTTTGAACCGTGTTTCCTCCCTGTCTAATTGCGTCCAATTTAGCTCTCCACAATTCAATTGAACTTTGTTTTCCAAGGTTTGTTTCTAAAGCTGAGTATATATAATTCTTTGTAACTTCCTATTGAGATGTGTCGTATAACTTGTTAGGCGTTGCCTCTAATTTTTCAGCTATTACAAAATCCAGAAGTAAGTCTTGACTGTCACAGCGTAAACGAGCTCTTTTTACGCTTTTTATCCATTCATGGATACCGGCATCGTTAGTTCCATCAAGGATTTTAATCGTTCTAATCGTATCATTTGCTGGTGCTAGGGGAGTGATTATAGGGGCTGTTCTAGTGGGCAGCTCATTGGGTCGTTCCGTTGACATACTTCTTGGCGGTGGTGGATTCGTAAGTGCAGTTTGCTGAGATATTGGCTGTCTGATGTCTCGTCTAGGGACTTCAGTTTTTTTAGCTTCAGGATCCGAATCGTCGTATATAAGTGCTGTATTTTTTGCAACTTGTTTAATTTCCCGTCTCCTGTTGTGATTTTCATCTTTAAGAATGGCGAGTTCTTCCTTCATTCTGGAATTATCGAGACCCAATGCTTGCATTTCCAATCGCAATTGCAAGATGGGATCCAGATATAACAAAGAATCCGGTGCTGTATGCATTGGAGATTGTGCTCTCGATGTGGGTTGAGTGTTGTTGGGGGAGGTAATTATCGTAAGGAATAAAGGAATCAGTTCGTGTGATTAATCAAAAGTCTCGCCAGTATCGTCGGTCGCGTAAGTTACACCGTTGGTATCTCGATACTTTGCGTATGCTAGCGTGAACTATCGGTCTCGCTCCTGTTATCTGATACGCGAGATTATGGTTTGCTTTAGACGTATAGTCTTTTAATACAGCGAAATGTAAGGATATCGTCTATTATAATTTCCCTCATTCCAAAGTAATGGTTTCTATTATTGTTGAGGAAAGGCAGTGCTCTGGAGCACCAGGAGCATACCTTACTGGAATTGCAAAACTTTGCCTCGCCTAACGTGAAATAAACTTTGATTTCACGTTAGTCTCCTTCCTCAGACAGCAAGGAGGACTTCTTCTCTTTGCAATTTCATACGTTTTGTTTTTTATTTAAATGCTTACTTTTTCTAAATTCGCTGGATGGCTTGATCCTCTCTGGTTAGCAGTTGTGAGTCCGTGGAGTACCTCGTTCTTAACCTGGATGTGGGCGATCGCCGAAGACTGGTCGTCGGTCTTCTAAGCGTTGTTGCGCAGATGCATCTTCCGCCTGATCGCGGGCCCCGTGCAACTTTTTGAATTTCGGAAAACGGGGTTTTACGTTGTATAGCGGCTACTCAATTCACCAACTATTTTTAACCACAGTTTTCCTACTTTTCAGGTTGTCGGGTCACCCGTAGGTACATCGTGCTTCCAGAATTTCCACAGTTGATTTAAAAGAGAAGAGTGTTGTAGGATATCTGCCTACATCCAAACAAGAAGAAATGGATGACTCACATATTGCTATAAGAAAATTGTTTAGTACAGTTATTGTTTTAGCTAAACAGGGACTGACTTTTCGAGGCAGCAACAATGATGAACACTCGAACCTAATGGAACTTTTAAAAATGCGGGCAGAAGACGTACCCGAACTCCATTCTTGGTTGAATACAACTAGGCATCAATTGCTTCATCATGAAATAATCGATGAAATTCTTGAAATTTCTGCAAATGTAGTCAATCGAGAAAAGCTAGATGTAATCAAATCGGCGGATTACTACGCAATATCTTTGGATGGGGCCTCAGATATCTCGAAACTCGAACAAGAATCGGTCTGTTTTAGGATATTAGAAGATGATTTAACCGTTAAAGAAAATTTTATGGGTTTCTAACAAACTACAAATACGAAAGCTCCAACGTTATTTGATATTGTGAACGATGTACGCGTTCAATACGTATTAGAAATTAACCGCTAAAGGGGCGATTCGACTATCTCGGCAAAAAAGGTGATTTTCAAGATTTTTTTTATCAACAACTACTTTATATAATTGAATAAAATTTTCAGCATCTATTTATGCTGTTTCAAAGTTTATAAAAATATTTTTTTTACATAACATTATTGTTCAGCTTAGGTATTATTTAACAATAAACAAAGTTTCTAAAGAAAAGACATGTCCTATGATCCTATGATAAAAATAAAACTTTAAAGAACCGCTACGTCACTTTTTAGATAGTTATGTTTAGGATAAACGTAGAAAATTTGAAAGTACTCGTTCGAAAACTTTCTGAGAAATCGTGCGCGCAGAGCGCAAAAAGGTTGTTTTGAGAAAAACGCGTTTAAAGTGTTCGGAACATAAAAATTGTAAGAAAAAGTTACTTACACTTAATCAGCGATCCCTGCTTCATATAATATACTTTCTTCACATATACCACGGTCATATACAGAGGTCCGGGGGCTCTCGTGGTGAGGAAGTTCCCTTATTGAAGTTTCCGATTATTTCAAAAAGTTGCCACTTCCGGTAGTGGCGTAATGGTATACTAGAGAAAGTAGCGGTTTCATTTGAAATTCTAATTTCAAGAAGTCAATTTAATCCAGATGTAATCAATAATTTAAATAATTTGGATGCATTTTCAATTTAATGAAAATAATTAACACATTAAGAATTAAATTTTCTAGACTTTGAAGCAGTTGTCGCAAACTTCCTGCCGATTTCTCAAGATTATCGAATATTTGTCGGTTTGGCACCATTTCGCAAGCAAGGCTATTGTAACGGAGCCCGATGAATAATTCACCCTTCGCTATCACAATTTACATTCTCTCTGATAATATCGTTCACCGGAAAATGAAATTCGCAAATACGTGCCTTGGAAAGAAAAAAATTTATTCCGGGGACACACGATTCCCATTATCTCTGGACGACAAGATCACTCGACACTTTAAAAGTTTACCTCTTGCCTTTAGCTTTTGAAGTATTTGTTTTGCATTTTGTTACAGCACAAACACACGGAATTTTTGCATTTCTTTTATTTAAATATTACAGATATTAAATATCGATCAATTCATGATTCGGTTCGGTTCTTCGGTTCGTTGAGGCCAGTTGAGACTTTAAGGTTAGAAAACGTGTTTAACTTTTTAAATCCTACACTATTCGGCACATACGCCTCTACACTCAGTGATCACTGTGCGAAACTTTATGGCTTACGTTAGGGAACCTCCCCAACCACGAAGGCCCCCGGACCTGTGTATACGACTATGTCATATAAACATTCAAAAATAAACAGCAAAAAATCCGCATATGCATGACAACAATTGCCACCGCTGAAACATAAGCAGCCGCGTTCGCATGCTCTACTCAAGCGCTCAGCTCTCTAGGCGCATTTGCTCCAAGCTCTCAAAAGTATACAAAGAATCCGAATTTCTGTGTGAAATTATGATATGGTATTTCTGAATACATAAAATGTACTTAAGAGAAGTAGAACCCCGAGTATTATATGTGCACTGAAACGCCCATAATTTGAATCTTGGCGTTCAAGATTCTTTTGAAGATGTTCCGTGTACCCGTAACTGTATCGGAGTAACAAAAGATATGATAAACTTCGTAAATGACTCGCCGAAAAGGCTGGCTTGTTTTAAAGATCATCAGACTGGAGACAGTCCGCAATTAATGCAGTTTTTTCCCACGAGGTACTTTTAATATGTTTTTACATTTCGATCAGGGTAAAATTGAAATTAAGGATGAATTAACTTGTTAATTCGATTAAACAATATGCGTTAATTTAACCTTGTTCAGTTCCCTAAATCCAATTCCCCAAAATACTTTCTAAGTAATATAGT
>CAKNWU010055138.1:0-12083 GCA_932072015.1 Andricus quercustozae
TTTATGAATGGCTCTATTGAGCCAAAACTCTCCGCCCTTAATCCCTCCCGTTCTACAGTTTTTTTGTACTGTCCTCTCTTTTTTGACCCAAGTTTCGGCGTACAGAATACTCCCTCGTCCGAATCCCTTTCTCCTTTGCTATCGCTGTCCTCGTTACCCATCAAGCCGATTCGCAGTGCCCCCTGCCTGTAAACCCATACGTAAGTTTCGTTAAATATATCTGTCTGCCATACCCCACCCTGCTACCGTACCTTCTTCCGTGCTTCTCTCTACCTTTCCCTCCCTGTCGCCGCCACCTGGCTGCACTTGTCACCCCACCCCGCTCCTCACACCAAGCAACCTAACGTCCCAGCATACCCAAAACAGTCTCAAGCTCACAAATTATCACCAACCTCTTCACTTCTATTATCTTTTACATACAATCTCGCACTACCAAAACCCTCAATCACACTTCTGCCATCAACTCACCTCAAATTCCACTTCAAATTCACTAAAATCTGCACTACACAAATACCGCCACCTAACACTTTCATGCCGGAAACGGAAGTCCGGGAAATCCTACTTTCGAAGTGATTTAAGTCGCTTTGAATTTTTGTTAAATTTAACTCTATTGAAAAAAAAATCCAGTGTTTTAAGTGTGTCCGAATGGGTTCCAGTTTGCATTCGAACTTCGACCCGAGGGACTGCACACCCCTGCTTAAAATATTTGTAGGATGGCACAGAACCATAATCAGTCAGAAAATCCAGTAAAATAAATTATTATTCAACATTTACCATATCTTTATAAAAAGATTCTGCATTTTATAGTAATTAGATACTAAAATGGACTTTTTCAAAAAGGGTCCCAACGATTATTTTAATTTCCGCCTTGAAATGTTCGTAGGATGGCAGACAACCATAATCAAGAAAAAAATGCTATATAAGCATTCAACCCTCATTCAGACTTTTTTCAGCCACACCGTTAGGTATTTTTTACTTCAAGGCTTCGAAAGTAAAAAAAAGAAGTTTTATTTTGAGATAGGATAAAGACATTTTTTAAAAAGTCAAAAAAACTATCGAAAACATGTAGGTCAAAATTGTTGTATCCCATACGAGAACAGTTGAATACATAAAAAATCGTAATTTTCAAACCCTTTTTTCTTGAAGTCCACGGTATTGGAGTACTGACCTCTTTTTAGACGAAGTGAGTATAAAAACAACAGAAAACGCACGTCTGAACCTCTCATATCAGTTTTCCAGGGGTTTCCCCCACAATAATATATATTTTTCGTTGACAAATAGTAATGAATACGGTCGTATGGAGAATATTATTTTATTGCATTATCAAAGCAAAATTTAAAAATATGTTATGTGTTTTCACACATACCATTTCCGCAAGTTCCGTGAAAAATATTTATTGTTATAGAGAAGAAATCGAAGAAACTGATGTGCTATGTCCATGTGCTATGTCCATGTGCTATGTCCATGTGCTACTGGTGAGGGTGTATGCGCAAAAGAGTAATTTAAAATTTGCAGGAGGTTTTGAATATCAATGGTGCAACTTCACACGGCAACTGAGCGGCGAGATTCTCAGAAAATATCTTTTCCTTTAGAATACACGTTGAATTATTTTAACTTCCTTCGAGTATTTCAAATTCTGTAGAATTCAAACGAATTGTTAGAATTCACTTGTTGTCCTTTGAATTCTTTTAAAGTTTTTTGCAATCATCTTGAAACCTTTACAGTACACCATAAATTATTTTGAATTTCTCCAAGTCTTTTATATTCTCTGAAATCTGAATTCATTGAATTCTCTGAACTCTTTCAAATTCTCTTAAATGTTTCGAATTCTATGAATTCTTTTGTATTCGCTAAATTCTTTTGAAATTCTATAATTTTTTGAATTCTGTAAATTCTTTTGAAGTTTGTGAATTCTTTTGCACTCTGTGAATTCTTTCGAATTTTCTCAATTCTTCCTAATTCTATGAATTCTTCCGTTATTCTCTGAATTGTTCCGAACTCTTGTGAATTCATTCAAATTCTTTGAATTCTCTGAATTGTTTTAAAATTTTCTGAACTCTCTAAACTGTTTTGAATTTTTTGAATTCACGATATCACTGAATTTTTGTAATGTTTTTTAATTATCTTGAAATCATTAGAATACACGTTGAATGATTTTAACTTTCTTCAAATATTTTTGATTCTGTAGAATTCACACGAATTCTACAGAAATTTTAAAGTTTTTTTTCTTCATTCTTTTGAAATATTTATTAAACACCATGAATTGATCTTAATTTCTGGAAGTCTTTTGTATTCTGTGAACTCTCCTGAATTATTCTGAATTCTCTGATAATTTTTGAATTGTCTGCATTCTGTGATATGTTTTAATTCTATAAAGTCTTTTGTATTATCTAAATTTTTTTAAATTATCTAAATTTATTTTGAATTCTGTACATTCTTTTGAAATATGGGAATTCTTCGGAATTCTCTGAATTCTTGTTAGTTCTCTAAATTCTTCTGAATTCTTTGAATTGTTTCGAAATTTTATGAACCTTTTCAAACTACTCTGAATTCGTCGAATTCTCACGATATCACTGAATGTTTTAAAAATGTTTTTTAATTATCTTGAAATCATTAGAATACGACTTCAGTTAGTTTGAACTGCTTCTTTTGAATATTTTTAATTCACTTGAAATCTTTAGAATACACGTTCAATTACTTTAACTTTCTTCGAATATTGTGAATCCTGAAGAATTCTACAGAATTCAAAACACTTAAAGGAATTCAAAATAATTCAATGCGTATTCTAAAGACATCAAAAGAATTCAGGAGAATTTAGATAATAGGAAAGAACTGTAGAAATTCAAAATAATTAATGGTATATTGTAAAGCTTTTAAGAGAGTTAAAAAAAACTTCAAAAGAAGTCAAAGGAGTACTTGTGGATTCGAGGAATTGGATTTAATTCTACAGGTTATAACGTACTCGATGGAAGTTAAAATAATTCTACGTGTATTCTAAAGATTTTAAAAGAATTCAGAAAATTCAAAAAAATCTGAAGGAGTTCAAAGTAACTTGAAATGTATTTTAACAATTTAAAGATAAATAAAAAATCATTAAAAAAATTCAGTGGTCTCGTAAGAATTAAAAAATTCAGAACAGTTCAAATAATTCAGAAAATTAAAAAAAATTCAGATAATTAAAAAAAAGACAATACAAAAGAATTCATAGAAATCTGAATCTTTCAGAGAATTAGAAAGAATTCAGACCTTTCAAAATGTATAAAACAATTCAGAATAATTCAGGAGAGTTCAAAGAATACAAAAGACTTGGAGAAAAGTAGAACAATTATTCATGGTGTATGGTAAATATTTCAAGAGAATTAAAAAAAAAATTCAATTCTGAAGAACTTGTTTGAATTCTACAGAGTTAAAAATATTTAAAATATGCAAAGAAAGTTAAAACAATTCAACGTGTATTATAATGATTTCAAGATAATTAAGAAACATTAAAAAAAATTCAGTGATACCGTGAATTCAACCAATTCAAAACAGTTTAGAGAGTTCAGAAAATTTTGAAACAATTCAGAGAATTCAGAATAAATCAGGGAATTCAAAGAATTTGTAAGAATTCAGAGAATTCGAAAGAAATCAAAGAATAGTGGAAGAATTCATAGAATTAAGAAGAATTCAAAGAATTAGGAAGAATTTAGAAAATTCGGAAGAAATCACAGAGTGCAAATGAATTCACAAACTTCAAACGAATTCACAGAATTCAAACAAAAAAAATAGAGCATTTCAAAACAATTCAAAAGGTTTCAGAAAATTTAAAAGAGTCCAGAGAATTTAAAAGAATTCAGACAATTGAGAAGAGTTCAGAGAAATCGGAAGAATTCACAGAGTGCAAAAGAATACACAAACTTCAAAAGCATTCGCAGAATTTAAAAAAAAATTATAGAATTTCAGATTAATTTAGAGAATACAAAAGAATTCATAGAATTCAAAAGATTTCAGAGAATTTGAAATTCAGGGAATACGAAAGACTTGGAGAAATTCAAAATAATTTAAGGTGTACTGTAAAGGTTTCAAGATAATTGCAAAGAATTCAAAGGAGCACAAGTGAATTCTAAGAATTCGTTTGAATTCTACAGAATTAGAAATACTCGAAGGAAGTTAAAATAATTCAACGTGTATGCCGCCGTGTGAAGTTGCACCATTGATATTCACAACCTCCTGCAAATTTAAAATTACTCTTTTGCGCACACACCCTCATCAGTGATACATGGACTGTCGTTCATCTAACGCTTGCTTCCGACTGGTTAATCTTTAATTCTTAATTACTCATTAATTATTATCTTTACAACAAATTTTTATTATTATTTTCAACTCCATTTTTTATGAGGAATTCAAAAATATAAAAATGTACCTTGAGTACTGCGACACCCTGCATATTTAATGTATTTAAACATGTATAATTTCAAATTAGAGCATTACGCCGTGTTTTTGACAAAAGATTGTATGAGGAGAACGATATAACATTTTGCCGTGTAAATAACAAAAAAAAATTAAAAATAAGAATAGTATTACATTTCTATTATAACTATTTCCATGATGTATAAATAAAAATGAAACCAATTTTTCCAAAAGCTAAAATGGTAAACGTTAAAAAAAAACATTTTTTATGTGAAACAATTTTTTCCAAATGAATATTTTGGCGTCATTGAAATAAATTTATTATTAAATTGTAATACATGAAACTTTTATTGTGACAAAATCATAAAAAGTGCTGTTAACAAGAATAGAGCGCAGAGCTGTTTACAAATCCAGAGGGCTGCTGTCTAATCTAACCGCCGGTCGAAACACCTTTGTATCGCGGTCCATTAACTTTTTTATAGCCTTTTTTCTCGAAAAGGGCTGTAAAGCGTATCTTATTATTGGAGCATATTACAAGTTTGGTAATGACCTATCACTAGGAATCCAAACAAAATTTCGAAGGGTGTACGTAGTTTCCCCTTTTAAATTTACTCGATCCGTACATGACTCGTGTGTGTGTACACAAGTACTCCTAAGAGTCTGATAACTGCGGTTGCGTCTATGCTCCCTGGTCGCTGTTCTTCGTATGGAAGTTTGATGAAGCGCCGTTTCCCACCTTATGATTTATGAATGTGTAATTTCGTAGAGTTAAACTTTCATTTTGTCAAAGGTAATCCAAATGTGCTTCAGCTTGACATTGCTTGTCAGATCTTTATTGGGTTGCATGAAAGTTCGTGGCAGGGCCTGCGCGAAATCACCGTTTTTATAGATCATTCGTTCTTTGCCTGCGATTTCAGGAAAAAGATCAAATAAGAGACTGGATTCTTGTAATCTGTGCTAATTATTTGCAGCTGAGCCACTATCCTTAGCGATCACATGGTTTGACAAGCCAATTACTGAATCAGTTCGGTAAACCGAGGATATTACTGTACTTAGAGAAAGTTTTCAGTTATTTTACAATAATGAAAAAACACAACTATAAGTAATATAAAGCAGTTCTGTAAAATCTCAAGTCGAAAAGTGAACATTCTGATATGTAGTATTAATTGATGCAAGAATGTTATTGTAAGCTTATCGGTCTATCATAAAATAACGCAATATAATGTAAATTTGTATTAAATAAATGAGATAAAATTTACTTTCATGTAATACTAACGATTCACTTAAAAGGAAGTACAGATTGAAGAATGTTTTCAGAGATAGTAGAATGTATTTAATAATAATTGACGTATGAGAAAACGGGCGATGAAAAAACATCGGACGGTACGGGATAACTGACGAATGTATATAAATAACAATTTTTCAAAATTTAATAGTTTTAAGTAACTGTTAAAAAATGTCAGCCCTTCGAATCGAAAAGCTTCATATTAATTAAAGAGTTATAAGTTTGATATTAAGACATACGAAATGTAATAATGCCTGACTAAAGATTCATAAATTAATAACAATTTTTCAAGAATTGTATTTAATTTAAAATTCGAAACACGTCAAAGAGGACCATTTTAAATTTAAAAGATTTAAAATTAAATAATTTATGGTTTTAAATATACAAAATTTTGAACAAAAAATTATTTTAGAATTGTTTAATTTTCAACGTTTCGTATACTGTTCAATATTAAATGAAAAAATGAAATTGAATTTATATTTTAATTTCATATCTAGTCGTCTAGTCGTCCTGAAAAATTGGGAGTTTGAAAAGGGGCTGGAACAGTCGTCCCGAAATGTCGGGGTGACTAGCCAAACTTTATGACATAAATTTTTGTGTGGATATTCCAAGGTTTAGACGTAGGTAAGGTGGTTCGAAATCCACTGCAGCGTTTTTGATTTTTAGTATTTTTAAAAGTGTGCCATTTTAATATATTAATCTATTGTATTTGTAAATTATATGATATAATAATATGATACTCAGCGAGTGCTGATTGCGTGAAATGTTTTAGCCTGCCTTTACTCTCATGTTCCTTTATACGTTGGCTCACCGATCTCCCGGTTTCTCCAATATAGACTTTGCCACGAGAGCAAGGGATTTTATATACTCCCGGATCACTGCGAGGTGCCATTTTATCTTTAGGATTATATAGAAGTTGTTCTATTTTCGCAAGTAGTTTAAATAGGGTTTAGATGTTGTGTTTGTTGAGAATTCTTCCTATTTGTTCTGTGATACCTTGGATGCAGGGTAGGATGGTGGTCGTTTTTCTCTCTCCTTAGTAGGTCATGTTGACTTGTTGTTTTGAGTGTATTTTCTTATGGCGTGATCAATAGGGTTGTTTCACAATTTTAGATAAAATCATTTTTTAATACATATTTTTAATCTAAACTCAATGTGCGTTCTAAATTTTTTTTCTGTTAAGTTGTTCAACAGAAAAAAATTATTAAAAATTGAAGGCGGGAAAACACTTATTCAAATTGGTGTCACGTGGGTGTCACGTGAGTCAGAGGTTCTCATAATTTTCAATGTGGCGATGTGGCTTTTATGGAAACTAATGAAACTTATGATAAAGAGGTTATGTCACCTAACCGTTTCATTTTCACTCCTCGTATTACTGCACTTACGAAATCACAATCACCATAAATATCTCTATTTTCGGGAAATTCCTGCTATTGGCTTTTACGAAACCCTCCTTTGACATTTTTTCAAACAATATTTTGAGACTTCTATTTTCGACGTGCAGATAACCAAAACAAAACATCGGCACAGAAGGAGATATTTGAGAATTACTGAATAGTAAACAATACGTAACAAATATTTTACGGGCGTTTTTAAAATTAGAATTTTATAAACTATAAGATCCATTCATTGGAAAAGTGATATCTGACTTTGGAAACAACCCTATTTGTTTGTTTATGTAATCGTTCTGTATTAGGATTTGTTTGTCGTTTTGTAATTCCTTTTGTAAGTTATCCGTGTACATATTTCATTAATTCCACATCAGAAGAGGGGCTCAAAGACGGTTTGTCACTCAGAGGATGGGAAGGGCATTTTATTGGTAATACATTCTACCGCAGTCAGTCTTTCCGAGAATTCCTCTACACTCGTTTCAGCTTGTCTGTTTTATTCTAGGCTCAAAACGCACAGATCAGTCGAGAAACTCAGGCGTTATATTTCTGCCGAATGTAATTTTTTATTATAAATGATGAGAATATAAAAAGTTAGCTGAGAATACCTACTTTTTAAAAACTTATTAGGTTTTAAATAGTTCTTTGCGATTATCTCCAGAAACGTTGACGTCGATAAAACAAGATTCTCTTTGGATTCAGCTTTAGAAAATACATGGAAATAATCGAATCGCATTATTTTGAAAGACATTTCTACATCTTCCTGCAGTGCGATTTGTGATTTAAAAAAAATCTCAAAAATTGGACTTGAAGGCCAAAAATGAAGGCAGGATGTTAGTTAAGCGCGAATAACTACTACACGAACGTCACTTTCCTTTTCGTGGACACGTAGATCACATTTTGTTGGCCAGTGAGGTTTTTAGAATAAAAGAGACGATTTGCTACTTCAAGACACCCGATATTAAAGGCTTATTGTATTTAAAAGATTTATATAGCACACCATTCGTAGTATTTTGCTGGTAATCTAGTAATCGACATTTGAATTAATTTTTAAGGAACACATGTCCAACCAGTGGAATTTGACACTGTGCTTCTCTTAAAAAAATAGAAATGCAAAGAACATTATGCATCTTTTTTTCTTATTTTGTTCATAGGTAAAGTGTGTGGCCATATCTGTACCCAGAGCTGATTCAGTTGTTTGGAAATTCGCAGGACGTGAGTTAAACTTTTCACCGAACAATACCTCGTTCACTGTTCACGAAGAGTATAATTCCGAAAGAGTTATAAGCACAATCCTTATTCTCGAACCAACTTCTTCGTATTTCGGAAATTATAATTGTACAGTTATAAACAGCTATGGTTCGGATTCAGCTCTCATCAAGCTCACGACACACAGTAAGTTTATTAAATAAATATTGTAACCACTTACTTGTTTTTTCCTTGTGTATAGTTTGCCAAGTAAAATGATAAATCGTTAAGAAATTATCTTCTTTTTTTATTTGATAACATTTACGTTCCAGATATGTACACAAAGTGTACATTTATTTGGCCCAAGAAAAGGAAACGTGAACGATTGCTTTGGTGAATCGTTTTTTCTAATAAAACGGATCGAAGATCGTCATTTTTTTAATCGAATTAAAAATTTTGAGGCTTCGCTCTCGTATTACACATAAAATTAAAAAAATTATAAATCAGCGAGCGATTGAAACAAATTATGTACGGCATATCCGCAAAAAAGACGATGAAATAGACTTTACGTTTTAAATATTTGTGAATCGGCCACGACAATTGGGCGACAAATACTGCCCCTCGCCCCAGAGTTCGGGGTGCTGAAAATAATTTGGATGGAAACATTATGACGGACTGGCGAGACGCTCACTCTGTTGAGTGGATGACAGTCGTTGCGAAATCACACTGACCACCTCTTGCAAACAGGATATGTACGGAGAAAGCTTCCCCAACCGCTGCAAGAACAATTTGTAGGCGCAGAACAAGAGGCGACATTAGTACCAATCGCGGAAAGCAGGCATCCCTTGGGAGATCGTGGTGTTTTCAGTATAAGGAGGAACAATAACATCCAGGTTTATCCCAAACCACAAGATCTGGCTGAAATGGATGCCACCCTTCGTAAGGATCTCTCTGAGGAGTTCGACCTCTGGACCATCAATTGAACCATATCTATACCACGTTCTACGATGCGGCGGTTGAAATGCTCAGTTTATGGTGCACCGAGAGCTTGGGCTGATTTAAATCGAAGGTTAAAGCCGGCGATGGATCATAAGACCAAAAGGTGCTTGCATCAACTGAATAAGAAGATTGGTTGGGCAAGACAGAATGCGTTCCGTGTTCAGTGTGTGATTGACTACATAATATCTGGTAGGCATTTCACTTAGTCCATGGCTCATGACGAAAAAACCGGGATAAAATTTCGAAAAATAATTTAAATAAAATAATAGTAATGCCGAAGGTGTTCTCGCGTTGGCGCGAGAAGTCGAGAAGAGTGGTGGACCAATAAGACGTGAACACCTTCGTTTTTTCTGGAAGCTTGTCCCACTTGGCAGAAAAGGTGGACGAACAACATATAGCAGGCCAAAAGGGCTCCATCTTTGTTTTCGGACTACTGTCTGTCGTTAAAATGGAAACCAGAAGAATGCAAGTATACCATCCGCTTGCTTTAAATGCTGAACTACCTGAAGCTTCACAATACGAGGAAATTGTTAATGCTGATGGCAGAGACGTCGGGACCAATGGGTATGACATCGTTGTGGCAATCCAAGAAGCTGAAAATCGCCAACTTCTGGAATCATAAAGACGAAATGGAAATGCATCAAGCAGGTACAGACTTTGTCTAGACTGATCCGTCGAGTTGCGGACATCCTTTGTTCACAAAACGTCAGATATGGAACATCCGATTCGACATTAAACGAAGTAAATTACAACTTCAAGCAGAGACTACCTGTCATAACTGCGCGACTGCGCAGATACAAAAAGTTTAACGCCAGAAAAGATAAAAATGAGGCTTTTAAAGCGGACGAAAAACGGTTCTAACATGAAATCGGTAAAGCCCAAGGATTAGATCGGACGTTCTAATATCAAGATATGGAAGACATGGTGAATCAGTTGGAGGCTATCGGGAAATAAATAAAAGGCGCAACTTTGAAGCAAAGTGGCTTTCACTCGAGAAAAAATGCTGTTCCAACATTTTTGTAATGCAGGTTACCAACGTTATAACCTCTGACGTTACCAGGGTGTTGAGGAGGACGAAAAACTGGCGAGCACCTGAGCCGGATATGGTGCACAACTTTTGGTATAAATACCTTACTTGTGTGTATGGGTCCTTGGCTAGGTTCTATTAGAACATACTTGATCACCCAGATTTTATATCCTCCTTCATGACTGAGGGAGTCACTTACATGCTTCCAACGAAGCCAGAGGCCCATATTCCATCGTCCTTCAGGCCAATAGCATGTCTTCCAACGCTCTACTAATGCCTCGCACCAATTATGTCCGATAAGGTTTATGCTCACTGTGAAGCAGGCTCAAAAACATCAATGTAACTTGCACATGGTACACATCTCCTATAAACAAGATATTCCCTCGATACCCCACACACTTCACCACGCCTTTCAATCTCGTTGATATCAATAGCGTTAACTTCCTAGCTTTCTCTCCTGTGGCCACGAAAAGGCGAACTCTTTCATGAAACGGAAGGGTTTTTCGTGGCCATCCAGGACAAGGTAATCGGCACCATAAATTATTAACAGCATATTCTTTACTTTAACGTAGACGATCGATGGTTATTCATCAGCAGATTCTCTTGAATCTGGTACTCATTCAGGAGTGGCTGCCTTTTTATAGGTATGTCCCAGTCTCGGTCCTCGAAAACGCTAATTTCTGCTTTTACTGTTATCCACAATAGGCCGGACATTTTGTTGCTTGATAAGCGGTCGCAATACGTCTATATTTCCATCTTTGTCACTCTTACGGTGTTAGCCGCCACCCTGTAATGTCGAACGCTCCAAGGGAGATAGAGTCAATTGTCCAGAACGAGAAGTGCCAAATTTTCTGGAACTACGATTTTCTGACAGCAGTCTGCGTCGCATGCTCGAGGACTGACATTGTTCTCCAAGACTTCGAGAAACGAACTATATTCGTGATCGAATTCTTGGCCTCGTCCGAATACAACATCACTGCCAAGGAGAAAGAAAAGGCACTTGCGAAATGGACGCAGAAAGCTGTCATCCTTGGGTCGCTTCGTGTCCTCAAATACACGAGGGTTTCGCCGGCCTGTCGTTGTGATTTCATCGTGTTCTGTGACCACCCATCTCACGGTTGTGAAACGTGGACATGAGTGCGGTTTATCGCGGTCCTACTGGGAGCCGGTGTCATTTTTAGATGGCAGTTGCTCCCAGTGAGACCCTGCGGTTGTTGTTTAACTTTATTTTTTAATTATATATATATATATAGATATATATATATATATATATATATATATATATATGCTTCAGCACGTTTCGATTCAATCGTTGCGAAATCAACGTGCCTACCTCTGGAAAAATGGATATGTACGCGGAGCGCTTCCCCAACCGCTGCTTGAAGAAGCTGCAGCCGAAGATGAGGAAGCGACATTAAGACCAATCGCCGAAAACAGGCACCTTCTGAGACATGATCACGAATTCAGGACAAGAAGGAACATTAACATGCAAGTTCCTCTTAAGCCCCAAGATCTGGCTGAAATGGATGCCTCCCTTCGTGGAGAAGTCTCGCAAGAATCCGACCTCTGGACCATCAATTGCTCAGTTTATGGTGCTGCAAGAGCTTTGGCTGATTCAAATTGAAGGCCTAAACCTACGATGGATCAAAAGACCAAAAGACGCTTACATCAACTGAACAAGAAAATTGGATGGGCAAGACAGAATGCATCCCGTGTTCAATGTGTGATTGACTACATAACATCCGGTAGACCGTTCACGGAAAGGGTTCGAAAGTTCGCCCAAGAACTGAGGATCTTGAATCACACA
>CAKNWU010055180.1:0-12404 GCA_932072015.1 Andricus quercustozae
CTTTTTGGGCCAGCCTTCCTCGACTGGGGTGGAAATCTCTGACATCACGGGGACTGGTTGCTGATTTTCCGGGGTACGTGTAGTTAGTTACTATTTGGCGAGCTTGGGCATAACATCGATTTGACTGGGAGGTCCTTCAGACTCTACGCCGCAAGTCAGGCACTACTTATCCAGATTCAGCAGTCTCAATAAGAGCTGAAAACGCGTTTCCGGGTTAACAGTTTAAATTCCGTGATTTGTAACGCAGTGTGGAAGCGGATTCCCTAATCAAGGCAAATTTGTATTCAACCAGCTGCTAACTAATGTAGTAAGTAAATAAATATTATTTACCCGAATTTACCTTTATATTTTCCACCTTATTTACCCAAATCCATCAAGATCAATTATATTTATTTTTTTTTCCAGCTTACAAGAGTAAGTTTTACTTTATTAGAGTACCACAGTGATCTCAAAACGCTGTGACGTGACACGTTGGATAAGCATATTGCATGCAAAAATTATTCTAATTCGAGCAACTCAAAACTAATTGTTATCAATCGGCAGAGGTTTTGCAGTTTTGAGAGTTACTACGGGGATAACTCCATCTTCTCTCGAATGCGTGGCGATAACACGGCCAAGCATCCAACGCATGGGAGGCTGATTATCATCACGGATCGTTACAATATTACTTATCTTAATATCTGTGGGAGCACCCTTATGTCACTTTTTCCGCACCGTGAACTCGTGGAGATATTGTTTGTTCCACCGAGTCCAAAAGTATTGTTTCATCTGTTGGACTTGCTGCCAGGACAAATCGTCAGGATGAGAGGATATAGATGTCAAAGGACGTGAATTCAGGATGCCCTCTATGTCAGTTGCAAGCGTGGTAAACTCTTCGTAGCTCAAAAGTCTATCTCCCATAGCCCGCAGCCTTCCATAGCCCACCAAAGTGTGGTGAACCTGGGGAAATGCAATGCCAATTAATGCGATGATTAGTGAGGACTCGAGTCATGGTATCACTGTGTTCTTCGTAGTTCAAAATGTTATAAATGCTATCGATTTTATTTTTTGCATCCACAAAATTGGTACCGTTATCGAAGTAAATATCAGAGCTCTTTCCGCTTCCATAAAAGAATCGACTTAGGCATGCTAGAAAAGCTTCAGTAGTCATATCACTGACAACTTCTATGTGAACCACTTTAGTCGCGAAACATATAAAAACAGCGACGTAGATTTTAATCTTGATTCGATTTCGGAATTTCTTTTCCTTTATATAAAAAGGACCGCAGTAATAGACTCATGTATGGATGAAAGCTCTTTTGAAATTAGTCCGATTCTTCGGAAGATCCCCCATAACGTAAGTAGGAACTTGGGGATTAGCATGGCAAAAAAAGACGCATTTTCGGATTAAATTTTTCAGGTTTTGTTTTTCGTTTGTAATCCAGTAATTGTTTCGAGTAGCGTTAAGCGTCGCTTAAGAGCCGCCGTGCAGTAGTTTCAAGTGTTGATCACGTATAATAAGTGCTGTGACGTTCTGATTCTGTGATAATAAAATCGGATGTTTCTAACCATAATTGAGATCAGAATATCTCAATCTACCTCCCACCCTGAGTACACCTTCCGAATACAAAATAGGGGAGAGTGAAACTAATCTCCCTTCGATTCGTTTTTTCGATTCAAGCATTTTAATCTCATTCAAGAATGATGTACACTGTACTAATTTGATAACACGGATAGTAGATGATTAATGTTCGGCTGAAGAAACTTGGCCCCTTATATTTTGTTTATGAACTTTGATATTAATAAACCGTGAACAAAAAGCTATCACGCGTATGATTTTTTTAAAAGACTAAGCCTTTTCCAAAAGAGAAGTAGTGATATCGTTCACGCGTACTAAATTGACTGCTAAACTGACAACAGGTTTTTTTTCAGTTCAGGGATTTCGATGGATTCTAAATATGATACAGGCCAATTTTCTTCAGTATTATTAATCCATGCCGGAACATGAAACCAGAAGGAATTGTTGATAAGCTGCTGCGGCGCAAGACCGCGCGAGACAAGGTCCGCGGGATTGTGCTTGGTGCGTACGTGCCGCCATTCGGGAGATTGGGTCGACTTTTGTATTTCGGCAACACGATTTCCTACGAAGGGGTTCAAGGTATTAGGGGGACTATTTATCCAATGCAATACTATGGTAAAATCGCACGAAAAAATGTTCTTTTCGATATGAAGTCTTCGTAAGGCTTGAGAGAGAGTTGAGTATACTTTTGATAATAGAACTGCAGCACAGAGTTCGAGGCGAGGTAAAGATAACGTTTTTAGTGGTGCGACTTTAGATTTCGAGCACCTTAATTGAGTAAAATGCGTTCCGCTTTTATCAGTAGATCGAACATAAATACAGTTCCCAAATGCCTTTTCGCTAGCATCACAATAGCCGTGTATTTGAAGCGAGACATAATTATCGCTGACTATTTTTCGATTGATTTTGACTTCTTGGAGGAGCGCTACATTTTGTTTGAGTTCCAACCAGGACTCTGCTATTTCGAGTGGAACAGATTCATCCCAACCAATGTTTAGTTGCCACAAAGACTGAATCAGGATTTTTGAGTTAAGATAACGGGACCTAGTAATCCAAGCGGGTCGAATAATTCAGCGATTTCTGATATAATATTCCTTTTCGTTACCGGCGAATTTGAGCTTGATTGCTTTACAGTAAAAAAGTGAAACAGGTTTGGGATTTCAATAAACACCGAGTTTTTTGGTCGTATCTCCTAAATCTAGACGAAAATAGGTGTCGCTAAAATCTTCGGATAATGATGTGATAAGCTCGGGTGCATTAGAAACCCATTTCCTCATAATTATGCCGCCCTTGCGCGTGACCGTCATCAATCCGGCAATTAATTACTTAGCTTTTTCGATAGTTCGCGTGCCTAACTACAAATCATCCATGTAAAAATCTTCTCGCAATGCGATAGAAGCACATGGATACCATAAGTGACCGTCTTCAATCGGAAGATTTTTACAGTTTGATGAGAATTTTCTCGCCATAAAATTTTCTGAAATTTTAGATGATTTTGATTTATCAATATCTGCCGATACATATTTTCAATGTCGGCAGTAACTGCGAATATATGTGATCTAAATTGGAGGAGCAGTGAGAAAAGATCTCCCTGGATATTGGAACCTACCAAGAGTATATCGATCAACGAATTCCCGCTGGATGTTTTCGCTGAAGCGTTAAACACAGTTCGAAGTTTAGTTATTAAGCTAGATTGTTTAATTATTGCATGGTGAAGTAAAACATAACCATCGCAAGTCGATGCAGATTTATCCTCTGACATATGGTCTAATTCCGAGTATTCCCCCATGAAGGCGATATATTTATCTCTTAATTCAGGATTCCTACCTAACGATCATTCTTGAGAATGAAATCGTTTGAGTGCTTCGAAGTACGACTTATCGAGTCCGATTGAATCTTCCTTGAACGGAAGTTTCACGATATAACGGCCGGTTTCAGAATCGTGGCACGTATTTTCTTGGAAATGGATTTCGTATATATTTTCTTCGCGAGATTTAAGCCTTTCTTTAGGGCCATTTTCAATTTCCAAAAATTCACAAATTTTCTTGTTTAATAAATTGAATGATAAATTGCACTTGGCGACATTTGGAAATGCTACACCAGGAGTTTTTCCACCCAAAATCCATCCGACATGAGTTTTTTGAAGAGTATGTCTATTTATGATGGTCTATTAAACTCAGGATCAGCAAGATGGATCCCAGGTGCGAAATTCGGTCGGATGCCAGAGATTGAACATCGGTCCAAAGTCCTTACTTTGGTAACCGATCCACTGTAACCAGAGTTAGACCGACTAAGGTGTTTTCAAGCTGCCATGGTGTCACTGACGTTGGCAACCGACGTCGGAGTGCAGGCGGCCAACCGTTTTGTTTACTTTGTGCGGAGATCAAATGTCCCTAGGCGGCCACTAATGATTCGCAAGATGGCTGTCGGCGAGCCAGTTTTCAAACCAAAACGTTGCGTTTTAGTAAAATAGATGCAACATTGAACCAGGCTTCACTGCGGGTTGCGATAAAAAATTCAATTTTCAGGATAAAAATAAAACAATATCATCCTTCCAAGATATTATGTTTACGGGTACACAATTCTTGCTCTTCCATTCTGCAAAACTTGTATCTCACTTATACTACAGGTTATGATTACAATTCACTATTTTGCAAAAACTTGACGTTTTCCCGTCAAACAATTGAAAACGGGCGCGGCGACCATGTAGATACAGGGTTAGCCACAAGTCACCTTGGTGCACCCGATATTAAAAAACCACATTTTATGTCATTATCAAAAGGTTTAAAATAGCCTAAAACGCGTAAAAACAAAATATTACACAAAGAATTATTATTTGAAGTGGGCGTCAAAAAAAAAATGTTGAAAAAAATTGTTTAAAAAAGTTTGAAAAAAATGTTTGAAAACAAATTGTTTAAAAAAATTGTTGATAAGAAATTTTTGAACAAAAACTTTTAGAAAAAAGATTGAAGAAAAATTGTTGAAAAAAAAATTGTTGTAAAGAAAATTGTTGAAAAATAATAAAACAAAAATTTTGAAACAAAAAATTTGTTGAAAAAAAAATTAAGGGTTTCAGCCCGGGGCTAAGAAACCTTAAAAATTGTAATGGGTATGAATTTTTTATTTAAAAGTTATTTCACTTATATTCACATTAACAGTTCATTTATTTTACTCTACATGATGTCGGATAATAGATGTGGGTATAGATGTGGGTTCGAAACCCCGTAGCCATAGAAATTTTATTTGTAATATAATGTTTAAAAATGTAATATATGTATTCATCCTAAGCAGGACCATTAACATTTATAGTCAAAATACTCGCAATTAATTATTATTAATTTTTTGAATACCTTGAACCTTCAAAAATCAAAAGAGTTACAGGATGTCTAAAATGATAGAAAATAAGAAATTCACACTATCAAAACAAGACATTTTTTCTTATAAACTTGACAGGCTAAGCTGGTCCAGGTTTGGCGCTGATCAGCCAACCAAGATCATCAATTGTAAGTTCGGTCTGGAAGGTCTGGTGTGGCCCAGACCTGGCGCTGATCAGCGATTCAAAAATAAAAAAGATCTTAAGCTCGATCAGCAAATTTTTGTTTTTGACATATTTCGAATATGTGACAGGATCTCTAAAATAATAGAAAATAAGAAATTCATACCATCAAAAAAAGACCTTTTCTTCTTATCAGCTTGACAGTCTGGTCTGGTCAGGTTTGGCGCTGATCAGCGAGCTAAGAACAAAAAAAGTACTAAGTTCGATCAGCAAATTTTTTCGTTGACATATTTCAAAAAAGTTACAGGGTGCTTAAAATTATAGAAAATAAGGAATTCACACTATCAAAACAAGCCTTTTTCTCTTATCTCATAACTACCGCCTGGTTACCCTTTTGGCCACACCAAGGGCAGAACGTCTGGCCAGTGTCAAGACTAGAAACCAGACGGTCTGGTCTGGCCCGGGCCAGCGCCAGAACATTTTTCCACACGGGTGCATTGCATGGTCAAATACAATTAATTTCTCATTATGTATGCATAATGTAGCCATCAGAAATCACATTCGATCGAGTTTGGAGCCATTTAATGTTTGTGATTATTTAGTAACTTAATTTAAAAATTGCGTAAATTCGTGCTTGTGCGTCACGCGAAAATATGTGTTTACTTTGTCACATCGCCAGGAGTTCATCACATAAACTTGTAATCGCGTTTACAAAGCTAACTTTTTGTTCTTAATATTTTTGTCCATGATCATTTTCGCGCTCAGACATATATTTTTTGAGTTATTGGCACTTTTTTATTGGCGTGATGCACAAATACATGTGATGCACTGAAGCGTTTCTAGGCCCTGCGCTGCGCAATCTAGAACAATGCGAAAAGTGGAAAGAAAAAAATCCCGGGTAAAAATCATAAGTATAAGAGTGATCAATCATTGACTTTCCGAAGTATAAAAAATATATGGCAAATAAGACAATCCCATACTTCAAGTATACTGAAGTAGTATAGATAAAGTATAGCTAAAGTATAACTGACGTATAACTGAAGTATATAGCTGAAGTATAGATGAAGTATGGGGTATTCTTTATCTATACTTAACTAGAGCTGAAGTATGGGGTATTCTTCATCTATACTTAACTAGAGCTGAAGTATATTCCATACTTCATCTATACTTAAGTATGTTTAAAGTATCGGGCATAGAATGACACTCATTTGTTTTTCAAGATATCCTAGCAGTGGCATAAAAATAATGTATCATGAATGATAGCTCTTCCGGTAATATAAAAATTTCGCGGTTCTAGTGATTTCGTGAGAAAAATGTGTATTTAAGATTATTCGCGAGTGCAAAGAAAAAGCGCATAAATCTCTGTTTTCAGATTTATGGGAAATCATTATAAAACATGAAGATCTACAATGGATATTTTATTGGTGAAAGATCCAGAATGATTAATTCCTAACCAGCATATAGTATTATTATCAGAAAAACTTAACAAGTTGTAAATAAATTATTATTTAGGTGAAATATTTAATCTTGAATTATTTATAATATGAAGTCAAATAATTCAAATTACAATTAACATTTTAATGATTTGCATTTCACTTGTTGTTACCAACAGAATTAAAGGAAAGAAAATAAAAGAAAGAGTCAGTGATATTTATTAATAAAGGGATACAAAATATTTAGTTTGTTATATGGAAAAGGTTTTCAAGGCCGCAATGTGTGAGGACTGAGTCCTCGAGGAACAATAGGAAATAGAGATAGGGGGGGGGGCGAGTCCCTGGCGACCAGGAAAATGATTGTTTTGATTTAGTGACGGTTTTGGGTCTGAGGAGAGAGCTTAAACGCGTCGGTGAATATGTACATTGAATATTTCTAAGCATTTGAACATTTTTGAGTGAAGAGCCTTTTGTGGACGTTTCGGACCTTCGATGAGGGATTGCCCGAATTCAACTACTGAATCAAAGTGTTTTCGTAATCATAGAGTGAACCATAGTGTTTTGATGAACATGGTGAGCATGCTATCTTGGTGAACATATTGTGGACTATGGGAACCTGAGTTTGGAGAATTCTTAACTTTACGAGTGAAAGTTGGATCATGGAACATAGGTTTGGGGAATTCTTGAACCCTACGAGTGTAAAGTGAAGTGTCAGTGAAGTGCCTGGGATTCTTTGGAACCGCATGGAACCATCCATTACAGGATGAAAGTATACGCAACGTTGTTCTTCACTTCGGAATAATTGACGTGATCTTTTCGGCAGGCAACATTATGGTGGAGGCGCCGGGTAATCGGTTCTACTATTGTGAGGGTTTGAAGGTGGTAATTTGAGATCGGTGTTACTTCACAAAGGTATATATATGTTGAAACAGATTACGTTATTCTACAAAAAGTTCTTTAGTCAGTATCATTCAATATGAGGTCAGCTCGAGGACGTGGGGGTGCTCGCAGTCTTGGTATTGGACGGGCCATGATCAGGCGCGTAGTAGGGTGAAGTGCTGAAACGTGCATAGGGTCAGGGAAAGGGGCAGCTTCTCATGAATTCAATCGACTATTACCTTACTGATAGAAATCAGGTTATCAGACCCAATACTGAAAATGAAAAAAGTGTACAGTTCCTAGGTGGTACTCAATTTTCTGGCCAAGGTGAGCCACGCCGACCGGTACGTCATGACTCTGTTGTTGGGTCCATATCGACTACTATGCCCCTGGAGATAAATGTCTCCTTATCGTCGTTGATTGGGCCTCAGCGGGAACTTATGATAGTACGCGGATCGATATCCGAAATACTTTTCGAAAGACGTCGTCGGGAATTAGAGCTGCAAGCAGCTGAACAGAGACATAATATTGTAGTACGCGCACTACACGAAAGAGAAGACATGGAACTTGAGTTGATAAACAGTCGCACATCAATCTTGATTCAAATCAAGGTGCACCCAGAAACAGAGATGTACAGCAGTATTGATGAACTTACACGTGCGATCACTCAAGCTCTTGCGACAACACGACCAGGGACATCTGATGACCTTACACAGAAACTTGTAAATCATATGAGTATGAGTAAGAAACTCCCATTTTTTATGGAAATGTATTGGACTGGCTGTGGTTCAAACGCGCCTTTGAGCTATCAGCTCAAAACGGTAGTTTTTCCGAACAGGAGAATTTAACAAGCCTTTACAAATTATTAAAGGGAGAGGCACGTGAAGCCGTTGTGTCAATAATGATGACAGCCAACACTACTCGAGAGGTTATGGGAATATTACCGCTTCGATATGGAAATCCTAGTATAATCGCAAAAAAAATTGTAGAAGACTTGAAGCGACTTCCAAAAAATGATTCTAGAGGAGGAGATATTGTGGGGTTTGCAAAAGAGATACTATGTGAAATACCAACGTCAATGATACACATGTACCACCGTTTTGTACATTATAGGAAATATCTCGACGAACCAGCATTAGTCACATTTTCGAACTTTTTATTTTTAGAAGCAGAGATGGCTGGTGAAGCTGGAAGCTATGAAGTGAACTGAGTACTCGACCTTCTTCGCGCCAGAATTATGAAAGTTGGGATAGAACTCAAGAAAACCGACAAGCTAATCCTCGTGAGGGTTATAATTCCTCCAGAAGAATGGAATTTAGAAAACGACATGCTATTTTGGCAACTATAGACGAAACAGACAGTGAGATAGTTGAACCCAAACGTGTCAAATATGGGGATACCTGTCAATAGGAGAAGAAATTGGATTCGATCTAACAAGGCATGTTTTCTGTGCTTGTGAAGAGGACACTACAATATGAACTGTAAGACTTCGGCATGTGGCTGTGAGGGATGCAAAAACAGACACCACCGGCTTTTACACGAATCGAAACGGTCTGGGACTTCATTCCGCGCTCCTGTCAGGGGAAGCACAAGGCAAAAAATAAATAAGTCGAGTTGACGAGTTTTGTTAAAAGTGACTCCAGTACGTTTCCGGGGACCTAAGGAGAGTGTTTCTACATATGCGATGATGGGCGATGGAGCGACACTGACGTTAGTTGAGACAATTCTGGCCAATAAAATCGGAGCGATTGGCAATCGAGCCACTTTAACTTTACAAGCAAACAGCGGAATGAAAGTAACGTTACAAAAGAGTAAAAAAGTCAATTTTGGAATAAGTCGTGTAGTTGGAGGGAATTGTTTCGAAATCAGGGATGCGTGGACTACTACTAATTTAGCTTCACCAGTGCAGAGCTTAAATCAAAAGGACACGGAAGGTCTGAAACGTTTCCAAGGTTTAGATATAAATTATTACTGCAATGTTAGTCCAAAGATTCTTATTGGACGAGACCATTTGCATTTGATAACAGCTAACGAGGTTCGAGCAGTGACAATTAACAACCCAGCAGCTCCTCTGACGGCGTTGGGATGGGTTGCAAACGGGAATCTTCAGAAACAATCACAAAGAAAAACAGAGCAGGTAGACGCTATATTAAACGAAAAAACAAGGCATGAATCAATTCGGCAAGAGGCAGGTGATGCTGATTTACACGCTCTTGTAAAGATGAATTTCAGTTTAGAATCGATCGGAGTAACTGTCAACGATAGAAAAAGTGTACAAGAAAAACGCATGGAAGAGCTTCTTATCAAAAACACGCATCGAATAGGAGGCAGATGGGAAACTGGAATGTTGTGGGCAGATGATTATCCCGACTTACCTGGTAATAAAATGTATGCACAAAAAACACTCCTAACAATAGAAAGAAAAATGGATAGAGACCCAGAATACGGAAGACAATATTTTAATGTGGTCGAGGGTTTCCTACAAGCTGGTTAAGCCAGAAAAGAAACTGATTTATCTGAGGTTGATGGACGCACCTGTTATTTACCGCACTTTGGAATTGAGAATGCTAATAAGCCAGGAAAATTACAGCTTGTTTTCGATGCAGCTGCAAAAACACGTGGTGTTTCTCTTAACGGCAAAATAACCGATTGGATTTGAACTAGTTCATCCATTACTTAGAATTCTTATGCGTTTTCGGACTAAAAGAATAGCGTTCATGGGGGATATTAAAGAAATGTTTCTACAAGTGAAAAATTCGTAAGGAAGACCAATGTTCGCAACGATTTCTACGGCGTGGATGGGAAAGGCAATGTGAACCGAAAACGTATACCATAACTTCGATGGTTTTCGGAGCTGCATGCTCTCCTCATTTAGCGCAATATATTAAAAACAGAAATGGACCAGAGTTCAAGAAATTCTACCCTGACTCTGTCAAGGCTATAATTCACAATCATTATGTAGATGATTACTTAGACATCGTTGAATCTGTGAAGGAAGCTGTAACCAGAATCGAACAAGTTACCGAGATACGTAAAAGAGGTGGTTTTGAAATTAGAGGATGGGCAAGTAATAGTAGAGAAGTTTTAAATGCTCTGCCACCCGAATCGCTAACCAAAGGAGCAATCACCCTCACCATGGACCAACAACAAGAGATACCTACTAAATGAGAGATGCTAAGTGTAATCATGTCGTTTTATGACCCTTTAGGTTATTACCATAAAAGGGAAAATAATGCTACAGGATGTTTGGAGAAGTGGAATTGTTTGGGATGATGAACTATTGGAAAATGAATATAGAGGATGGCTGATCTGGACAAAAGGTTTATCTGAAGTTAGACATTGTGAGCTTCCTAGGTGCTACCCAAATAACAGCGAGAAACCAATTAAAATGGAACTAAATGTTTTTTGTGATGCGAGTGAACAGGCATATTCAGCAGTAGCTTATTGGAGATATTATCTCCGCGATGGAGGGTATACTACATCGTTCATAGCTGGTAAAAGTCGTGTAGCTCTTTTAAAGTATACATCCATCCCGAGGATGGAGCTACAGGGAGCTCTACTAACCAGTCGACTCGCTAAAACTGTAACAAAAGAACATGAAGAAAAAGCAAGTAAACGTTTGTTATTGACTCTGAGTTGGTTTAGAGCAGATCTTAGAAAATACCAAGCCTTTGTTGCAGATAGGCTTGTGTGGATCAACGAATTGACTAACGCTGTTGAATTGAGATGGATTCCGAAGAAACAAAATGCAGCACATGATTACTTCCCAAGATCATGGACGTATTGGAGAGCAAATGAACCGGTGGTTATTTAGAGCGCAGTTTTTACATTAACAGAGACGATATTAGACATAATGTTTTCGGGACAAAGAGCTAAGAGAACTCGATGAAGAGAAGAAAGTCGAATATGTAGGGACCCTATGTGAAAACACACCTATCGAGTTACCTAACATGAATAATTTCAAAATTCTTCTTTTGATAGTGTGAATTTCTTATTTTCTATCACTTTAGACACCCTGTAACTTTTTCGAAATATGTACAACAAAAATTTGCTGATCAGCGCCAGTCCTGGGGCAAACCAGATCTTCCAGACTAGGCGGTCGAGATAAGGTCAGACCTGCACCAGACTATCTTCAGACATGGGCCAGGTCAGATCTTCCAGACTAGACAGTCATTTTACCAGGACATTTTACCACACGGGTGGAGTAATTAAGATATTATACGGATAAATTCATACTGTTAAGTTTATTCGTTGAGAAAGGAGTACACAGAAACAGAAAAATCACTCGTGGCAAATAATTTATAACACAACTTTATTCAAAAGAACATTAAAATGGAATACACGCTCAGCTACACTTCTCTCCGTTCCGGTCAAGCGTAGCACTGACTCCTCCGTTACATTGCCGTTACATCTTGCTTCGCAGAGCCCTCTCGCGTCACAATTTTGAACGAAAATTAAAAATATACAGTTTTTTACGCTCGCATTTAACAATTCGACCACTACGAGTTTTATACTCTTTTTCCTTCGAACTCTTAACTTGACAATCTTCCGAGCTTACAACAGGCTCGCTCGCAGTCTGATCAGAAATTTTATCTCGTATATATTTAGCTACGTTTTCGCTAGAAGAGCTCAGCTCTAATGGATAAACACGTTGTACAGGACGCTTGAAAGTTCCATTTTTCGTCTTCAAATAGACGACACGTTCAGCACCATCTTTTCCCGCGATTAATTTCTCAATTCGTGCCAGAGGCCAATCAATTCGCTTGTGACTATCATCTCCTACAAGTACTACATCGCCGATTTCGAGTTTACGAAACTCTTTGGAATGGAACTTAGATATTAATTGTGCTAAATATTCTTTACGGAATCTATTCCTTAAATGTTCCATGATCTCTTGTTTACGTTGGTATCTAGATTTAAGATCAAGTCTGTTAATCAGGTCAAGATCTGGCATTTCACTTTGTCTGAGATCATGTAAGAACATTGCAGGAGTCAGAGGCTTAAGATCGCTCGGTTCCTCGGATACATAGGTTAGAGG
>CAKNWU010055223.1:0-10136 GCA_932072015.1 Andricus quercustozae
TAAAATGGTTTATTTAACCAAACTCACAATAGTAGTGGAACCTGCTGGTCCAATCGCTGGAAAATCTCGACGGCTAAGCCCGAGAGCAGGTTGATGGTGTTTGCTAGCGTCAGGGTGTTGGCAAGCAAAATCTTGAAGAGGGTGGCAGGTGTCGCTTCAGGATTGGAGTAGGTAGACACGAATAACAAAAATAAGCTAATCGCGCAGGGAGCACACGACAAGACTGACGCTCCAGGATCAGGATTTGGATATTAGAACCAGGAAGTGATATTCTCCCCACTCCTGATCCTAGGCCCACAGGGTCGTACAGTTGTGGGGTTCTTGTAACTTTGTTACACTGAATCCGAATCCAATGTGCAATGTACTGAGAGAATTGTGAATTTCTATTTTCACGAATTATGTTTTTTTTTCAGAAAATTTCAAGATTTTGAAGGATTAAACATTACCTTAGCACGGCTGTATATTATATTAATGTGACACATTCGTTTTAGATCCATAGCATAATTTTATGGAACAACAAGCAGTCGACAGGCGCCAGAAATGGAAGTGCGGCACAGAGTGCCAATGTAAGTCAATGTAAGCGTATACGTAAGGGTTATCGAAGAAGTTGATGAAATAATGTAAGAAGTGGCGAGTCGGAGGATATATACCTCTAGTTGCATCGGAATCGATCTTTCCGAGAAGGATCGTATTCATAGCTTCCGTAGCCTACATCCGGGCTAAGTTTACAAAATTATCTGAACATTTTTTATGTTACATGTGTGAGTGAACTCGCGCGTTGGAACTCGTATCATAGTTGGTTTGGATCAAGTCAGATTATTGCTAAAGTGAATGAGTAGAATCTCGACTGGCCCTTTTTAAACGATGTAAAAGATTTTGATTCCGTATTTTTAATAAGACTTCCGAAAAAGAGGAACATGTTTTCATTGTTTTTGCAAGCTCACTAAAATAGGACATTAAAACATTCTTCTATAGTGATTTGGGTAAGCGGCTGTACTAGCATTAGTAGAGCAGCGCCACCGCGCCTGTCGTGCAGATACTGCGTCACATTCGGGTGACAGAATGTCTCAAACGTGCATCCAAATTCTCTCCCGTGTGTGGGAGAGAATTTCCATAAAATTTGTCGTGCGTCACGATACATTAATGAATGTTTAAAACTTTGCAAATTATAGGTTATATGCACATGTTTAAAACGGCAAGCATATATATTTTATGAAATATTTACCTTCGAAAAGATGCCTCAGATGCTGGAAATCGTACTTTATAAAAAAGTCATCCAATTTTTAACACGAAAAAACCACCTCGATAATCACTTGCAAACAACTAACAAATCTCCCAAACGAGCGAACGGTTTTCGGTAAGTCAATGTCAGTCGAGGGTGCGCCGTTATCCCGTAGTATGGGCGCGCTGCTTGCTTAACACCTTCGCGCAACGCATACACCATTGTGGGACAAAATCTGGCCCACAACGAGAGAGCGGCCGCACGACGTTGAACGAAAGATGATCTCCTAACGTTTGGCACAGCCTTTCCACGTAGTGGGAGAGCCGCTTACCCCAACCTTCTTTCCGTGTACCTATTTACCCCCGCCACAACGATTTCAAGGTTCTCTTTTGAAGAGGCAAAGAGTTTAAGGTCGTCCATGTATAAAAGGTTGTTGACCTTATATTCTCTTCTGTTCGGCAGGCCACATAGGTATCCAGAGCCTTTGCCTCGGAGGGCAATAGATAGAGGCAAGAGGGAGATGCAGAAACGAATCGGACTTAGAGAGTCTCCTTGGAAGACCCCCCTCTTATATGTGATATAGCTGGTAGTCACTTGTCTTTTGTCAGATGTTATGACAAATATTGTCCGCCACAAGAGCATAAGCTCTTTTATGCATCGCACTATTTTTGGATGCACCTCCAGGCACTAAAGGAACTTAATAAGTAGCTCATGGTTCGTGTTATCGAATTCCTTACGGTAGTCAATCCAAGCCATGGACAGATTGTGTAAATACCTGATCGAGTCTTGGGTAGCACACCTGTCTATTAAGAGGTTCTCCTTGCCCAGCCCTCTCTTGCATCCACGTTGTTCAACTATTGCACTACATACCGGCTCGATAGATGTTAATATCCTCTCTTCGAGGATACCAGTGAATAGCTTGTAGCTCGTGTATAAGCAAGCTATGGGCCTGTAGTTCTTTGGACTTGACAAATCTCCGGTAGCGATAACTTGCTTCAGTTCTTCGGCAGTAATTAGTGACCACTCTTCCTCTGGACCTTGTAAACTTTGCTTTTGGCAAAAGTTACGAAAGAGTAATATATCTGAACGGTGGTCATCTAGGTGAAAGATATGTCCATATACTTTCTCCCAGAAGAATTGAATCTATTCTCGACTAGGCGGTTTTACTACGGCACATGCCGGTTTATTGAACAGACGGGAAGGATAAGTAGAAAAGGTGGAATTTTCCTGAATCCACTGCAAACGTGGTCTTGCTGGAACTGGTGGTATATTCGCTAGAGACTCTTGCTTTTCTTCTTGCTGATAAAGAGCTTTATATCAGTTTTTGCGCAAAAAGGATACCTGGTCTCTTAAACCAGCCTTACCCAGCCTATCTTTGGCTGAGTGATGTCCATGGCTGAGATATACGTGGCGTTGGAAAAATCATGCAAAAAGACGTCATTGTTGTTCCCGCGAGCAGCTGGGGAAAAGGTTCGTCCATACTTGTAGAGTCCCTATACAGGGACCCTCTACCCAGAACACGAGATCGCATTCGGTGGCACACATATATACATAAGTTAATATTGTGCTGACAATTTTTTATTTGGAAAGTGTTAAATATGCCACAATTATGATAATTTGCGAAACATGTATTAAAAACTATTTGAAAATTTCCTAGTAGGTTTCTATTAGGATCCGGCACCTGATCCGGTGTCGGATCCGTTCCCAAATTGCAACAAGAGTGTCGGAATGTTCCGATGCCGGATCCGGCGCGGGTTCTGACTACGGTTCTGACGCCAGATCCTATTAGTGTACGACGCCGCATCCTCATAGGATACGGCGTGAGATCTGACGCCAGTTTTTTTCAGTACGGAAGCAATAGCATGTCGTGCTTATCTTTTTCTTGACTGAGAACGGCACCTACAGCATACGCGGATGCATCCGTTCTGGAAGACTTAGAAAAATCTGGGTACTCTAAAACGGGGTACTTGCAGAGAATCCGGCGTAGATATTTAAAACTTCTTTTTTGTTCCTCACTCCAGGCAAATTCCTTATCCTTTCTTAATAAATCAGATAAAGGTCTTCTATGAGCTAAAAAATCTTTAATGAATCTGCAATAGTATCCTATTAAACCCCAGAATTGCCTGTTGTGATATTCACTCGCATGCTCTCCTCTTTTCATGCGAATGGATTCTGTCTCATGTAGATGCCATAGACATGCTTTCCTAGGGGCAAACTGAGTTCCTAAATGCTCTTCTTCTTTAACCTTGATAAATAGTAGTTCACCGTTATCAGTAACAAAGGCTTGCCTGTTTTCTATATCTTGGAGGAAGTCACGCAATGGAATATTCTTCCATCAAAAATGGTATATGCATTATAGCTTGTTGGATGGAAAATACGTCGGCCATGAAGGTCTCATAGCGGAATAGTAGTACAATTACTATTTGTGATAGAAGTGCGCAAAACAGGTGATTGCCTAAGAGTGTGAAACTTGCAGCATGAGCTGCAGGCTGGAAGTAATCGCCTGTGCGTACGTGTATCACACGCTATTGTTGGCGAAAGCTACCCGTGCAAATTAATTAGCACATTTTAACACTGTAATCAAGTAATTGACGGAATTCAAGGAATTCATGGAATTCCAAAATGTTAAGGAATTACAATGATTCCGTGAATTTCATGGATTCCATGAAATTCGTAAAATCCGTAATTTCCATGAATTCCATGAATTCCGCGAATTCCATAAATTTCGTAAATTCCGTGAATTACATGATTTTCGTGAATTCCGTAAATTCGCTGAATGCCATGTATTCATTGAATTCCACTCATTCCCTGAATTCCATTCATTCCCTGAATTCCATTCATTTCCTGAATTCCATTCATTTGTTGAATTCCATTCATTTCTTAAATTCCCATCATTTCTCAGATTCCATTCATTTCTTGAATTGGGTGAAATCTATGACTTCCGTAAATTTATTGAATTCCGCGAATTACTTTCACTCCTTGAATTCCTTAAATTTTTAGAATTCAATCAAGTCCGTGAGTTCCGTAAATTCCGTGAATTCTGTAGTAGTAGTAGTATATCATTAAGCTATTTCCCTTTCGGCGAGCCTCTAGAGGTAAGCGTGACACTACCCGATTCGGGTAGTGTTTTTTAGGTGGATAGTTTCTTGTAGTAAATAACTACAAGTGTGGGCTCACCACACCCACGACCGCCAACAGCAACGCAGTAGTATCAGACGGTCACCCATCCAAGTACTAACCGCGCCCAGCACTGCTTAACTTCAGTGATCTAACGGGAACTGGTGCTTCCAGCGTGGTATGGCCGTTGGCATAATTTGTAAATTTCATGAATTCCATTAATCTGTGAATTCCATGAATTTCAGTAATTTCCTGAATTCCATGAATTCCATCAAATCCGTGATTTCCGTAAATTTAATGAATTCTGTGAATTCTATTAATTCTGTGGCCATCATTGTTCTTAAACTATCTGTTGGATGTTAGTACTTTGCATATCATTTAAAGGCATGGAAGTCCTCACTTTCGAGGTGGGTGTTGCAAAAACAAATTTCCTTGTCTAAGCCAATGGAATACTAGGAAGACAATTTTTACGACAACAAAAAACGGAAATTTCATTTTGGCATAATACTCTGGCAACTCTTCGCAAACAACAAAACCAATAGCAATTGTCGATCTAGAATCTACAATTGCTCAAGAAAATATGATGGATTAGTACATTATGATACAAGTGCGGGATTTTGGTGATTCCTGAAGAGCGTGACGTTCGCCGCTCGCGCGAAGCGAGGGTAGCAAATTTCACACAAGTAGGAATCAATAACCCGCACGCCTGTAGAATGTCTGCAGGTACAAATTCCGAATCTTCGGAGTCACTGTCGGAACTACTCGCGAAACATTTTTTTTTAATTTTCTTCAGAACCATGAAAAAATGTCGTACCAGGCGAACTAATCTAAACGCTCAACTCATCAGCTGACGATATGATGGTAGTTGTTATTCGTTGCACCCTGGTAACTTCTGATTGGTCACGAGAACTCTAGTGAATCTCTCGATCAATCAGGCAGGCTATACTGTTGGATCACGCGTCCGGTGTCTTCAGATTGGTTTTGAAAATTCTTGCATGTAATCAGAAATTAGCGGTTTCCTTGATTTCCGTTCATGGAATACAGCAGACACACAATTTCCTTCAAAGTATGCCTGATGATCAACATTCCTACAAGAAATTTCGTGCGTGAATGTTATGATTCCCGCACACATTGACTTCATCAAGAGTCGGCCATTTTGCGCTTATTCTTTAGTGCATAGACTACGAACTTCCCGTACAGTGTTGCTCAAAATAAATTTTGACACAAAAAGAATCATGTACCTATGGGCTAGAGCTCGCCAACATATTCCTATAGAAAATGAACATACAGAAGTGTCAGCAGGGTACTTGTCTATAATAGAAACGCCTGATGGATTATTCATAGGAGAGCCGCAGTTACTAATAGGGATGGGACGATATATGGATCAGCCGTATATTGGAAGAAGCTGATCTCAACTGCCTATATTGGATCTTACTTCTTAAGCGGGGCGCATGGTACAGGCTGACAACGACATTAACCAAGTCAAGTGACAGCCGGCAGAATTCTTTTTTGTCAAGAAGTGAAATAGTTTTATGTGGATGTAATATATTGAAATAATATTAGAATTTTCTATCACTATTTCAGTTCGAAAACCAATAAAGGGGAGCTAGGGTGATTTTTTAACAAAAAAGGAGGGAAAAGGCGAAACATTAAACATTAATTTTTATATGTAGAAAAGAAAAAAAAATGTTGTTTAAGGGCATGTGGCACGCATAAATAACTACCTTACCTTGGTGCCTTTTTTTCAACCTAAGAACTTTTTTTATATGTGAAATATCGGCTTCAAACTTTGAGAAATGTAAGAGCCGAGAGTAAAGTACGTTTATGTACATCATTTGACACTGGCTCCCAGTAGAAACGCGGTAAATCACTCCCATGGCCACGCCTCACGACCGGGAGAAAGGTGGCGAAACCCTCGTATGTCTTGAGGACATATAGCGACCGATCACAAGGACGATTACTTTAACCAAATATCTTGTGCATAGTCGTTGTAGCTCCCTTTTAAGTATTGATACCATCCTGTCATACGACAAGGAGTGATCTTCTACATTTCTGTGAAAGTTTCCTAGCATTTGGCGAAATTTTTTAGCCTCTGCTTTCTACTATGCGTGGATAAGCTTATAAGCTCTCCAACAGATAGATAATAAGTTTATGAGAGATTGGATTGAAAGCTTTCCGGTAGTCAATCTAGACCATAGACAGGGCGCGCTGATGCACTGTTGCGTCTTTGCAGACGCACATGTCAATTAGCAGGTTCTATCGGCAGCCTGCTACACTTTTTTTTCGAGCCACGTTGTTCGTACATCTCTCGCCACATAGGCTCATTCTTCGGCCATGCCATTTGGGCTCACTGGGGCACCTGCAACCTTTCAGCGACTCATCGATAGGTTAATAGCGTTCGCCAGTAGGATATTTACTGCCTCGCGGCGTTTTGGGGAATCCGAAAATTTAGGGAGTATTTCGAAGGATTCCAACTTAAGGTTATAACCGATCACAGCAGTCTCCGGTGGCTGAACGAACTTCGAAACCCTACTGGTAGACTTGCGCGTTGGGGTTTGGAGCTTCAGGGGTATGATCTAGAATTCATCCATAGAAAAGTTGCTTTGTCCCACGTTCCGGATGCGCTATCTAGACTGGCTGAGGAGGATGACGAGGTCCGGGTAGCAAACATATCAGAAGCAATAGATCGTAGTATGCGAAACGGGTAGACTGACTGAGGAGGATGACGAGGTCCGGGTAGAAAACATATTAGAAGCAATAGATCGTAGTATGCGAAACGGGTAGAAGCCGTCCAGGAAAGGCCGAGAATCTTTCCGGATTGGAAAGTAGAGGACGTTCGACTATATAGGCATTGCCCAGACCCCCTCACGCCGGACACCTGGGTATCGACAAGACTCACAGTCGAATCGCATTAAGATATTACTGGCCGGCGATGTACCATGACACTGCGAAATTCGTCCGAACTGTGTCCCTTGCTAGAGGTGTAAAGTAGAACAGGCCCACTCAGCCGGCTTGATGGATCAGCGTGTGGTAGAGCAACCCTAGACAGTTGTCGCGGGAAACGTCATGGGTACATTTCCACCAGTAAATCGGGTTACAAGTATGTCGTGTTGTTCCTGGACCTCTTCACCAAGTGGGTAGAGTACATTCCGATCCGCACGGCAAAAGGGCCCACAATACGCAAAGCTTTTATAGATCTTAAAGTTTCGCGTTGCGGCGCTCCACAGGTGGTCCATACCGGTAATGGCACTGCATTTTCGAATAGACTGATGGAACAGATGTGCATAAGTATCGGAATAATACATACTAAAAATCCGGTATACCATGCCCAGGCAAACCCTAAGTTCTTTCAGGACAACATCAAAGAATCAGACACGCATTTGCATGAATCCCGCTTCGCTTTCAATCCAGCTGTCCATGGGTCATTGAAGGTGTTACCAGCATTCCTTAATTTCGGAAGCACTCCGTTGCCGTATTAACTGTTACGTCAGCAATTAGAGGTAGGTACACAGCACCGCAAAACGAATCCTGCGGAATGGCTAGAGCGAGTGCAAAGGCTAGATAACTTAAGGGATTTGGTCTGTCGACACCTCGAACGCGCATATGCGACTCAAGCGAGACTTTACAACAAGAACAAGCACGCAAGGACATTCCGAGTGGGAGTCCACGTCTTGCAGTTCAACAGGACTTTGTCTACGAAGACTGAAGATGTGGCCACAAAGTTTTATCGAATGTTTATAGGCCCACTTAAGATTAAACGCCGTTTGTACCCAGGCGTTTTTAGTTTTGTTTCTACTGAGGGGAGAAATGCCGGCAAGGAACATGTTAGACACCTTACCCTTTTTTAGACACCCTTTTTTCCTCCCCTCTTTTGCTTGCTTAGCAATATGAGCCGGCACAAGCCGGTAGTACTATTCTTAGTTTTATTTGTTATCGTTCTATCCTATTTACCGAAATAAGAGTTTCTTGGTGGTTACGTTGAGTGCTCATGGTTGGAATCGGCCTATTAATTTCGGGAATAACATGTCTGACCTGAATAGCTTTCCGGAACTCAACCGTCCTGTACGTTCCGTTTCAGGTAGGGTGAGTTGTGACGGAGTGAATTTTTTTTATCCGTCACGTAAAACTGCCTCGCGCCAGGAAATATTAAATCTCAGATTTTGTCCGCATAGAAGGATAGAGCAAGTGTCACCATCTAAGAGCACCAGCAGGAAACCCCGAAACGGAGGCGTAAAAACCGTGTCTTAAACGGTGTCTCTGGAATAACATAACGATCGAACGCGCAGGGCACCCGAGAATCGGTCGGCACACAGTGCTGATCACCCTAGAGTTCTGGGCGCTACAAATAATAATTTAAATGGGAAACAGGACAACGAACCGGCGAAACGTTCACACTGAGTGAACGAATCAACTCAAGGATGACGTACTAGACTGCTACGATGCAAGCATTATCCCTGCTCGCGGAGGCTTTATGACGGAGGGTTTCCCCAACCGCTGCTTGAACAAGCTGCGGAAGAAGATGAGGAAGCGACATTAAGACCAACCGCAGAAAGCAGACACTTTCTGAGAGATGATAGCGATTTCAGGACAAGGAGGAACATTGAGATACTGGTTTCTCATAAGCCCCAAGATCTGGCTAAATGGAATGCCTCCATTCGTGAGGATACCTCGAAGGAGTCCAACCTCTGAACCATCAATTTTTCAGTTCATGGTGCTCCGAGAGCATTGGATGATTCAAATCGAAGGCTAAAACCGACGATGGAACAAAAGGCAAAAATACGCTTGTATCAACTGAACAAGAAGATTGGATGGCAAGACAGAATACGTCGCGTATTCAGTATATGATGGACTACATAACATCTGGTAGGCCGTTCGCGGAAAGGCTTCGAAAGTTCGCTCAAGAACTAAGGATCCTAAATCATACACTGAACAAGTCAAAGCTTCTGGTAATCAAGCAGCACATTGTGGACAAAATAGGTGTGTTATTTGACGCAAGGAAGAGAATACAGAAGAGGGAGAGATGGATCAGGGAGAATCAAGAGTTTCTCGCGGAACTATCTCACCTCTTCAGTGATCACCCTGTTTCTGTCAAAAATACAACCAAGTCCAACGAGGCAGAGACTTTTTGGAGAGAGGTATCCAAGATCCCAAAAAGACTAGTGTTGAAAAAAGATACTGATATCATCCGCTTCAAGGAGTTTTGCGACAGCCTCATGACATCTGAGGAGGAATGTCCATCAGGACCAGATGATATCAAGAACTTCTGGTGGAAGAAGTTTACTTCTACACACCAACATTTGGCATGCATATTCACCTCATATTTAAAGTCGGAAACGTCGTTTCCGCAGTGGCTGGTATTAGGACGCACTATATTTCTACCGAAAAGCCTCGAGTGTGCAACGGAGACTGCTGTCCGAAAATCATAGTTCCAGAAAATTTGGCACTTCTCATTTCGGACACTTGACTCTATTTCTCTTGGAGCGTTCGGCAGGGCAGGGTCGCGTACAACACCGTAAGAGCGACAAAGATGGTAATAAAGGACTCTTAGGGGTGCATTATGTCTATAGATGTACGTCGTTCCTGCGTGGGTGGGACACCCCGATAGAATGTGTTCCAGGTACTCAGCGTGTGCATGACATGCTCTGCACCTATCGCTCGGAACTTCTTGACATAAAATGCGGTCACGGTATGCTAAGGTGGAAATGACACCGTCCTGGCATGCGAAAATGTAACCCTCTGTACCTGAATTAAGCCCTGATGATCTGAGGGAAGCAAAAGTTTGCTCCTTAGACAAGGA
>CAKNWU010055268.1:0-12065 GCA_932072015.1 Andricus quercustozae
GTGAAATATTGCTGGGTTTAAATTTGAATAAATTTGTTGAAAATTTCTCTTTTTCGCTTAAGACTTACTCTTACTCTTACTTACTTACTCTTACTCTTACTTGAAAATCCATCTGCTTGCTTGTAAGTGTAACTGTCTGGTTGACAATTGTAGTTTCGTAATTGAAAGTTGAAGTACTTAGTTAAAAATTCTTTTTTTCTAAAAATCATAAATCTTTTTGGTTGAAAATTAAACTACTTTGTTCAAATGTCGTTTCTTCTTTCATTGAAAATTAATTTTTTACAACTGAAAGTTTAATTTTTCCACCGTAAGTGGAGAATGTTTTCTATTTTTTGTCATACAAATTCGTCTTTTTTGGTAGAAAATTAATATTCTTTGTTTCTGATTTCCTCCAAAAATTCTTATTTACTGGAAAATTAATATTTTTCGGTTAAAATTTCAACTGTTTTACAGACAAATGCGTTTTTTAGCATTATAGTTTTTTTTTTTAGAAATATTATCAATAATTTTTTCTGTTTAAGTAACTATTTCAGTTGTAGATTCATCGTAACTATAGTTAAAAATTCATCGGTTTGCTTGAAAGTTTAACTGTATTGTTGAAAATTGTAGTTTCGCAATAGAAAACTGAAGTACGTAGTTGAACATTTTTTTTGGGATAACGGTTCATCTTTTTGGTTGAAAATTAAACTACTTTGTTCAAAAGTCGTTTCTCCTTTTATTGAGAATTAAATTTTTTACTACTGAAAGTTGAATTTTTCTTTTTTTTTTCATAAAATTTCGTCTTTTTTGGTAGCAAATTAATAATCCTTGTTTCCAATTTCCCCAGAAAATTCTTATTTGATGGAAAATGCACATACTCGGATTAAAAATTCAACTGTTTTACAGACAAATTCGTTTTTGGGTTTCAAAGTTTAAAAAAAATTGAAAATCCATTAATTTAATTGCTTATGTAACTATTTTAATTGTAGATTCATCGTCACTTTAGTTGAAAATACATCTGTTTGGTTGAAAGTAAATTTTAATTAATTAATTTATTAAAGTTAATAAAAAATTATGTGACCTGACAAGGTCTCCTAATAAATATGGCCTTTTCTGAGTTACTAGCAGTGGATTTTTTGATAAAAAACAAAATCACAACAAAAATGGTTTAAAATTGAAAATTATCCTTCTTATAAGTCAGGGCTCACCAAAAGGCAGTCAGTGACTGCAAATACTGCCAGTAGCAGTCGCGGGACTAGGTCAAACAGGGCCGAGAACAGGCTTTCATAAATCTTGTCGTTCGACTGGTCCCTAACCCTTGACGGTAAATTACGGTTTGAAATGAAAAAATGAAATGTATTGTGAATTCAAGTAGAAAAAAATCAGACCATTCGGTGTGAACAATGAGCCGCAACGAGCCGTGACCGTAACGACCATAACCCTTTCCAGGATTCCTGGAAACCGAAGAAAAAAATGACAGAAAAAATTGGTGGCTGTCATGCAATTGTCGTGTCAGTCAGCAACTGCTGAAAGTGGTGAGCCCTGTTAAAAAAAGACAAAATTTTCTTATAAATAGACAATTATCTTTCGATGAACGAATTAATGAAGATACAAAATAATTTGGGTTTTTTTCACTCGTCAACAAGTCCTAAGTTTTATGCAACTTAAAATGAAAATTGCTATTTGTTGTTAAATGAAGATGCATAATGTTATGGAATCATTGATAATTGAATAACGCATTATTTCCTATCATCTAGCTACCAGATCATGGCAAACTTGTTTCCTCTCGGAGCCATTTCGAGGTAGTGGGAAGGAACAAAGTGTACGTTACGAGGGCGCAGGCGTCGAGACAACGACGCCACATTTCCGCGTGAAAATTTAATAGCCTTAAAAAAAACTTAAAAATTCGACGGAGATCATGGAGGTTTAACCCTTTGAAGCATACATTTTTCCTTTCAGTCAAATTCATCGAAACTGGGTATATATAGGTTTTTGAGGTCGCTGATTTCGAAAATGGGGTGAGATTTGAGGTATTTTCAAAATTCAAAATGGCGAATCCAATATGGCGTACTAAAATTATGAAAAAAATAGGAATGACTCGAAAATGTTCATTCAGGGGTTTTCAAGGTCTCTGAATATTATTCTGTTGTCAGAACAACAAAATTCAAAATGGCGGATCCAATATGGCGGACAGAAAATATGAAAAATATTTCGACGTGGAATCAATGATCAGCGGCTTCAAAAACTAACCAAATCATGTTTTCAGGGATTTTGTAGGGATAAAATGATCCGCCATCTTGAATTCGCCTTCTTGGAATATCAAATTTGGGATTTTGGCCTAGGATTCGTGATCAGCGACCGCGAAAACCCCCAGACAGAGATTTTGTGGGAGAAATTCCCAGTCAGTTCATGGAAAATGATTTTTTTGTGGAAAAACCAGTATTTTTTACACTTTGTTTATTTACAACAACTCGAAAAATCATGCAAATCACTTTAAAACCATCAAAGTATGCTCTCGTATCATATTGTGACCTAAAAAATGTAGAAACACCGGCAGGATTCTCTCGAGTCGAAAATATTACGTGAAAATATTATGGTAAAAAGGTGGCATAAATACATGCCACTATGCTTCACAGGGTTAAAGGAGACGTTAGTAAAACTCAAGAACATAGAGGCTAGATCTTTAATGTAGGGGCTGAAACTTATGTAGAAGCAAAATAGAATGAAAATATCTTTAGGAGTGGCTAAATAGGAGCTAGTAGAATAATCAGCCGCAAAGTAGGGACAATACTTCCACTTGGAGGGTCAAAGTAGGGCCATTGCAAATAAAGTGGAAGACTAGATATTTCATCGGCCGCCACTAGGATAAGAAGCACATCGGAGTTCGGTAATTCCTTTGGCAACACGACAAAGAGATTCCGATTTATATATGGGTTTCTATATTTAGCCTGCTTTGTTTGTCAGAAGAAAGGACGAACAGAGATAACTTACATTGAATATACATTTTTATCTTTAGTATAATTTTACACATTAGAAATTAAATACATATCCTTAAACATAGGATTAGGCATTATATTATATATTATATTATGCGATGGTATAGAAGAATGTGACCGGAATCGAATACGGGTCTCCAGGACGGCAGAAAGATGATTTTCCACTCTGGTAAACTGAATTATGAGCATGAGAATTTCATTTTCCATATGAAGTAAATGCTAGAAAAATCATTAAAAGTAATTAATATCTTTATTAGTTATTCATCCAATAGTTATTCGGTCGCTCAATTATCGGTAAAATAAAGAATAAATATCAGACAAAATATAATTGATTACATTCTGATAACAGAATTGGATCAGATAGTCATGATGATACTAAGCAGTATTAAAAAAAGTGATTTCCAATACATGAATAAAGAGGAGGTATCGATCAGCTACATTTTGGCAAATTAAGAAGCGTTTTTTAATTGCTTAAGAAAAATAAACGAAAGTTGATACCCCGCTCACTCCATAATGACTATTTTCCACTATATTTCATTTATAACTAATCAATACCTTTGCATACAAACCGTAAGTAAATAAAGGTCTACATTAGGGTGAAACAAATGTTCTACTTTCGATTTTTGGTGATCGATTACCGCAATTTGTTCGTTTTCCGGAAAAAGAAATTCCCTTTTTTCCATATCGGTCAACATTAACCAGTACCCCCGGGCTTTTAAAAGTAACATGCGGATTTAAATGGGAAAATATCGGTTTAAGAAAAAACGGATTCTTATTCTAAATTATACTTAACTCACTTCTTAAGGAATGTTCAATAAATAATTCTGAGCATATCATTTTTAATTTTGACCTCCCAACCCACTAGTATTGTGCCCGGAACATGCCCAAAAAAATGCAAAATAGAAGTTTTATGTGAAATTCATGCTTAAGACTGTATTTTTCTGATTTTCTTCAACATCTTTTCAAGTATTTTTAACTAATTTTTAATTTTTTAAACGTTTGCTTCCCCATAGAGGACGTTTTATAATGACTTAAATTTTCAAATCTACTTTTTTGATATATTTCGTTATAATTCGACCCCAGGAGCACGAAAATACAATTTTTTTGAATATACATGCGTGTGTGAATGTGTGTATGCATTTATGTAACTTTTTTCTGTTCACCATATCTCGAAAAATAAAAGAGATATGATCATGAAATTTGAACGAATTATAGCTCCGATTGATATCCATGTTTGGTAGGATTTTGAGCTGATCGGTCATTTTGAAGTTGTTTTTTTTGTAGTTTAGAGATTTCAAAAAAAGATTCCTTGTTTATAGAAGAAAATTTGTTTGATATTCAAAATACAACAATACGATATCTAATATATTTGTTCGCGTCTTGGAGACGCATTGATCGTCCTATTGTTGAAACTGTTATGACTGACCAGTAGCGTTTAATGCTGTTTATGAGGAAATGGTTTATTCTTTTTATATGAGAAAAACTTTCTTGATATTTAAGATACATAAGTACCATATGTAGTGTATTTGTTCGCGTCTTCAAGATTCATCAATCGATCTATTGTTGAACCTATTATGACCCACCAGTGCCGATTTACGAAGTTTCAAGAAAACATGTGTATTCTGTTTGTAGGAGAAAAACTTTGTCTCATATTAGGAACACTACAGTTCTATATCTGGCATGTTTGTTCGCGTCTTCGAGACACGTCGAATGATCAATTGACACATCTCCTATGGCCTCTTATGATCTAGCAATAGCAATTTATTAATTTATAATAGGAATACAACAGTAATGTATAATTGTATATGATATACTTTTTCGCGTCTTCGAGACTCTTAGATTGCCCAATTGAAGAAACATTCATGGCCTACCAGAACCTACCAATATATTTTTTAAATTTGTTAACTAAATTATTTACCTTGTTTATAAGAGGATTTTTTTATATTGGGAATATAACAGCACTGTACTTCATATAATTGAGGCGCCGGATGCAAAAAGGAGATATAAAATTATTTTGCTGGTAGTGGGGACACTTGAGAGTAAAGTTTTGTATTTTAATTTTTTAAATACGCATTCGTATTAGAAATTCCATTGCGCATCTTTTTCTTTGAATAGAAAAAGTTGTAGCTTTTTTAGTTTTTGAATTATTTACAAAAAACAGTTTGACCGCCCACGTTTTTTCATGATTATCATGCTGTTTTCTCTACTTTTTGTGAATTATTTAGTGCCATGAAAGCAAAGAAACTCTGATACAACTCGGCAAACACCTTCTTTATCAAAATTCTTTATTTAAACAACATATAGTTAGCCATCAATATAATATAGATTCTAGCTTGAAAAGAATTTTTTGTTCAACTTTTTTTCGGCAAAAATATAATTTCGTTCAATTAAACTAGAATGAAACTAGAATTTAGAATAAAACTAGAATATGCTTAAGTATAATTGACACTTCAAAAAAGGCTACTTGAAAAAAGTACATAACTTGACACATGTAACTTGAAACTACAATATAATCAAATTACGAGTAGGTGGCACAAAAAAAAAGGAACTTTTGACCGGAAATAGCGGAAATTGCCGTGAATAGAGGTCGTAAGTGTAACTAAAGAATGCATGCCCCTCCCATCTCACCCAAAGCTCACTGGTGAGCACGAAATTCGAAATTCCAAAAAAGCGGTCATTTGACCGCCCACGCGAACGGATTCGGGTTAATGGACTATCTGATTTTCTGAGAATCAGATTTTCGGTTAGACAGAAGCATAAGCTTGAAAAATAATGAAAGTATCCAGTTTTTTTCTTTTGTTAGAGAAAAAACTCGCTCTATGAGGAAGCAAATTCATTTGATACCTATATTAGGAAGCAAAATGCTCATAATATGAGTACAAATAAATACACCCATAGTGAATACATCCATAGTACTTCGCAGCGGTATTATTATTTGTTTAAACAATATTTTTGTACAGTAAATCGTGAAATGTTCCTATTTTTCGGAATAAATAATATAGTTTATGAGTGTCAAAAATAATATTTTTTATTTCTTGAATGTTAAGAGTAATCTTTTTTTAAAGAAATTTTGGCAATGATTAAAAGAATTTTAATTTGTTTAAACAATCCCCCCCTGTTAATCATGATTAGTTATCATTTTCTGGAATTAATGATGCAGTTAATAAATCTTAAAAGTGATATTTTTGTGTAAGGCTGTTTGCATTCATTTGAATAATTAATATCACTTGCTTCTTTCCATAGGAAAGATTTAGAGAATTATAGTTTTTTCTTATCTCATACACTATGTCGCTCATTCAGTATACTCTTGTCTCAACAAAATCTATCTGATGAAACAACTATCCATAATGTAACTAAAAAATTATTTGAAAACAATATTTTTGTTTAAAAAATTATTTTATAAGTTCTGAGGTAAGAAAATACTAAATAATAAGCGAAATTAGGTTGAGATATTCGAATAAACTAGAATTTTCTCCACGTTTGCTATGAAAAGGCGCAAGTGAATGTTTATTAATTGTTTCAATAATTGCAAAGTTCTGTCTTCGATAAATTATCACTCTTATCACTCATTATCTGCGCCATCAATCCCAGAGAACATTAACTTTTCATGATTTGCATTGGGAAAAAATGGTTTAAACAAATAAAAATTATCTAAATAATTGAAAACGGGTTTTCACCAAAAATATCACTCTCGGAATCACTTTACAATGATCATATTCGGGGAGGCCTATGTGAGCCTTAAATTATACTCCAAGTACCATATTTTAACATTTTCGGGGGTTGCCTCGCACTGGCCTTGTTACTAAATCGGTACCCTCGAAACGAAAACAGTCAGGGTCGCCTGAACCGTTTCCAATTGGAATGCATAGTATTGCGCAATATACTTGACTGAGTACTCGCGCATGCGGCCCTTCCCAGGCGATAGTCGCAAGCGTCTCTCGCCCTACCCGCTGAGAAACTGCGTGGGCCAGCAGTTCTAGGAATTACAAAACCGGACTGCCTTCTATGCGACCTGGAGTGTATGTGAGGGAACAGAATTGGTTTTATGGTTTTGTTCACTTATTTTTAATAACGTGAATCTAGCACGATACCAATATTGCAACAAAAAAAAGGGAAAAGAAAAAATCGGAGAACTTCCGTTCCACGTTATTTGAAGAGCCCTAAATGAGCCTGAAATTATTTAAGGCAAATAAAGGACCCCGCACCAAATACATGGTAACAAAGGTCCCGGTGAAATTTTCAAAGTTTTTGATATTTGTTAGTTTATGCTCTCCTGGTGAAAGAATTCTTATGGCAAAAACTCAAATTATGAACAGTTTTTGCGCTACAAAGATTTAAAAGTCAGATTTAAGTACGTATTTTTACCTGTGGAGTGGAATATATCACAGACGTTTTTTCCACTCTTCGCATTGCTCTTATGTAAGTTTATGCAGAAACAGAATTGTAGGGACAAAATGCGATGTAATCGCGTTGGAAGTGATAAGCACTAAGCGTTTGGACGGTCCGTTAAGCGTTAAGGCAAAGCCGAAAGCTTCCATATAATTACATGTTATCGAGCTTCAAACGAGAAATTCGACTTCTATTATCAAGAGCCGTTTGGTTGTCTGAATCGGTGATAAAAATAGCTAATTCACAAACGAATGAAAAACGCTACTTGCGATTGAAAGATTGCATCCGAAGTTCGTCGCAAAGCGTTTAAGTTGAATGTCCAGACAAAAGCAGGGTTGCAATTTGGCACTGATCAACCTGTTTATGTCAAGCGCTCTAAAGGACCTTTTATAGAATTCTCATTTTATGCCAACGCTTTCATCCTACCTTCAACGCTAAGCGTTTAATAAAAGGAGTCAGACAACAAAATCAACCCCCAGTCTTGCTGTTTGGCGCTGATCAGCCAGTCCATGTCCGAAATAATCACTTGATTTCGAAAACAGCACCGCTGGGGGTTGATTTTGTGATCTACGTACATGCATACCTTTTACGCTTGGCGTTGAAGTTAAATTGGCAGCCTTGAAACGAGATAAGCATTCCGTTTAAAGTGTTTAGACTGCTTGACTTAAGCTGGCGAATCAAAGCCAAACAGCAACGCTGGGAGTTTATTATGTTGTCTGAGTTCTTTTATTAAACGCTTAGCGTTGAAGATAGGATGGAAGCTTTTGCACGAAAGGAGAAATCTGTAAAAGGTACTTTAGGGTTCTTGACATAAACTGATTGATCAGTGCCCAATTGCAACGCTGGATATCGATTCTTTCGTCTGGCCATTCAACTTAAGTGCTTTGCGACGAATTTGGGATACAATCTTTCAATAGCAAGTAGCGTTTGTCATGCGTTTGTGAATGAGCTATTTGTATCACCGATTCAGACAACCAAATGCGTCTTGATAATAGAAAATCGATAATACTTCTTAAAAATTTCAAATAATTATAGATAGTTCAAATAACAGCCATAAATTTAAATTACTTCAATATCTTCATTAGAACTAAAGATAGTATGGTTGCATATTTATGTAAAAAACAACAACAAACAACTTGTTATATATTGAAAATTTTCCAACGTAAATTAATTAAGAAATATTTAAAGTACCTTCGTGATTTTTTCAGAATTCTTCTATTATTTCTTTAACCGAAAACAATGCTGTTTTTACTGTCCTTAAAACCCGTCAAATTTCCTTATTTTTTGTGAGATTTTTATGTCTGTAAGCCATTCAAATTTGTCTGACATATTGTTTTCTGGCTGATTGACGTGCAACACTTTGAACTTTAAAATAATGATTCATTGATCAAGCTACTATTTTTCCTTTAATCATTTTTCGAACGCCAAAGCCGGAGGACTCGAATTTTCTCGCCGATACTAATATGCCTCTAGAAAAACGTCCCACAATAATATTTTATTTTACATTTTTATTTTGTATTAGAGGATGTGATTTTAAATTGTATTAAAACTCCTGATCGCTCGTCAACCTCTGACGCTTTGGCGGTATTACTAGAGGGCGGCGCGTGACGTCACCTAATGAATTACTCTCCTCACGCAACCACTAAAAGGGGTTACATGATTATGCCCAAAGCTCGTAACAAAGTCATCTGGGCGTTCCATCGCAGGTTGAAACTTCCTAATGAATTTCAGCATTCTATATTCCCTGCTGCAGAATCACGTACATTAAAGCTTCATGGCTAGGCTATGAATATTAAATTATAAATATTAAACATAGTAAATCATTTGTGAACATCGGTTGGTAAAATATAACGGAGAAAAAACCTAACGAATATTTCAAACTGTTTCTCATCCAAAATTCCTGTTACCGATATTTCGCTCAATATCAAAGGCTTGTGGGAGTCGATTATGTATACAATTTCACTTTTCACATTCCAAATTTCACTTTTAATTTAAGAGAGCTGCGTTATAAGACGTGCTTTTCACAAAAAAAATGACATGTGAAAAATATGAAGTGAAATATGATATCATACATAATCGACTCCCTGGTGTAGGCAAATATCGGTAAAAGTAATCTTGCATTAGGATCAGCTCAACGTATCTACTAATATTTTTTGTACTCATAATTGGTTCGGGAATGTAGAGATTTTGATGATCAAACACCCTAACGAATTTCTACAGTATTCGAATAACTGCCTTAGAAATTCATGAGGAATTCACATTTCAACCAACGAAATTTTATGCGCGATATTCCATTGATTGATTTTTACGATGTAGTGATAGATGGTCCATATTCTCTACCCAATTATGTTTTTCAATGTCGCGGGTATGTCCTCTCGGGTGGTCCAAAAATGCATTGCAATTTTTTTTCACTCCAAAATGCAAGGCTCCCAGTTTGTGAGTTTTTTTCAAATCGGTCAATATTAAGGCATGTCCCTGAGCTTTTAAAAGTAACCTCGGATTTTGAATACGAAAGGATCATTTTTCAGATACATGGGAAAAACAACTACTTGTTATTAACTTTTTGAAAATTGAATTTGATTTACTACTCAAGAAAGGTTCAAGTAATAATGTTCACACCATACATTGTAAATGTAACGCCCCAATCCCTTTGTATGGTCCCCGGAAAATGTCCCAAAAAGTTAAAAATATCAGTTTTACAAAAAATTCCTAATAAAGACGGGATTTTTTGTAATTCTCTCAATATAAATGTTTTTTACTCTATAAGTGGCAAGTTGGCAAGTATTTTGAACTAGTTTTAAATTGGTTAAAAAATGATCTAATTATTTTTAATTTTCCCTGTAAGTTATGATGTTATTTTTTTGGAAGATTAATGAAACAGTAAGTGAATTTTGGGAATAATGTTTTTTGTTTAAATTATTCTATGGCTTTGACTACTGATTATTATTATAATAATATAATTAATGTAATATTATATAATATAATTATAATATATATTATATACATTATTATATATTTAATATATATATATATATATATATATATATATTGCAACAAGGTTTTCCAATTTTAACCGTGTGCACCACGGCTAATCACGTATCCTGGCCGGGGATGGCCCAGGATTGGAAAACCCAGTTACTTTTGACGATCAAAAAGAAATAATTATTTTTAGGCTGCCACTTACCTGCGGCTGCGACACAACCACCGGATCTTACCGAGTTGAATTTCTATTTTTACAGGCGCCAGGTAGGTTTCCCTACCAGAGCACCGTTGGTGCTGGTCCTGTCGCAACCACTAGGTTATTCCCTTGGCTTACCGCTAGCCCGCATGAGAGAAGAGGGTGAGATCGGTGAAGTGAGAGAAATTTATGTCCGAAAGTCACGACAATAATTATTTTTCATTCAAGAAAATTAATTTATCAAAAATAACAAACATTTATTCAAAATAAAAGACTGATTAATTACACTACAACTCCAAGTTTACACAATCGCGGACATCAAAAATGGTCGAACAACCGCCAGAGCACTTTGTCGGCTACAAAATGGCCGACCGAGATGCCCGCGCCTGCACCACGTCACTGGACGTGCATTGCTCGTGCCTACACCCACGGTTTCTCTGAGGAACGCGCGCCTCCACTATCTATAGTCAGGCTTCGAGCCGGGCGTACCTCACTCCCGGGTGTCGCGAGAGTCTCGGCCGACACCACACTGTCGTCCACGCACGTGGTCCGACGGTCACACCGCGCGGGGTCGAAAAAGAAAACCACTGAACGTAGAGGAAAAACTATAAAGGCCACTCACCCTGTAGCCTTCGTGTCGTGCCTCTCGATTGGTTGGTTGGAGTGAAGATGGCTGGCCTGTCGATTTCGGCCAATGGGTGCCTTTGTACTTCTGCTGCGCGCTGCCCATTGGTCCTCACGTACTAACTCGAATATGGCCGTTTACTGAACCACAGCAGCGTGGGGTCGTCCATCCATGCCGTGATGCAGGGCTGGTTGACTTAGTTACGTACTGCCTTCGACACTGCGAGTGAAGCTTAACGGTATGTGGTTGTAGGGCTGGCTCGTCCTGTGACTCGGTGGTCGTCTCCGTACCACTACTCACCGCCGACTGTGGCGCTGAGGTGTAGCATGTACTGCGAAACATGGCGATTAGTTGTGGCACCACTCTAATTGGTCTTGGAAGCATGGCCGTCTGGTAATGACGCCATGTTTTGGTACCGACGATGGAAGGTGGCGCTGAGGTATGGTGTGTACTGCGAAACATGGCTGCCATTTGCGGCACCCCCCACCTCACCGATGCGACATGGTCGTCCGGTAGTGACGCCATGCCATGCGCGGGACCGGTGCGCCGTGCTGACTTCGTTGCATCCTCCCGTCCTGCTTCCTTGCTGTTGGCTGTCTGCGTTGTCTGCTAGCTGTCAGTTGGCTATGTTGTTTACTTCTCGACCCCGCTTGTGCGAGTTACGGAAGATTACAATAAATTTACCAATCAGGGTACTCTAGCGCTTCGGAGATGCAAGTATTATTATATTATATTCGAAGATGCCTTAACCTACCCTTATTTTTCCTGACTGGGCGGTAAGCATGTATTTTTATTTATAATAATATTGTCAGGCCGGCCTTTTCCTCGGGTTCCGAGGTCAACACCGTAAGAGCGAGAAAGATGGTAATAAAGGACTCTTAGGGCTGCATTATGTCTG
>CAKNWU010055271.1:0-10972 GCA_932072015.1 Andricus quercustozae
GCGCATTTTCGCTCAATTAAGAACTTCCTCCAGGTTCATCATTAAGTTGACCTCTAAAGCTGGAACAACTGTAATTGATCCACAACAAATTTGCCAATTATGTAATCTAAAAGAAAATGAAGATCTTTTACACATCCTCACCAAATGTCCAATCTACTCGCCGATTAGAAATCATTACTTACGTAACATTGGTATGATAACCGAGAACAATCTCCACTTCTTATTGTCAAATATAAACCCTGAAATGCTTCGCTCGATATACAACTTTATGAGTACATGTTTAAAAATTAGAGCTTGCTCTCTATTCGAATAGTACACTGCCCGAACTCAACCAGTATGACCTAACAACCTATTGTACATACGTTATTATAACTTTTCTTTTATTTTGATGTTTATCTTAATTTTATTGATTTTTGTAATAGTACCTTCCATTGCCACAGAATCTTGTATTCTTTGAGGCAATAAATATACATACATACATACATACATACATACATACATACATGCATACATGTTGTGTTGATATTTTTCCCCATCTTTTTTTTCTTTCGTATTTTTATTTTTCGTAATCTGCACATCGCGAGGTGTATTACATACACGTGATCATTCGAAAATAACTTCTCGACCAGAATGTCGGGGTAGATCGAAACGCGAATCAAAGGGCCTAGATTCCCAATTTAAGGGCGAATTCATTTCCGGTACGGCTTCAGGAGGTCTAGGTTTAATTCGGAAACGAATCAAACGCCGACGTAAGCCCTTGAAAGCTTTTGTACCCCAAACGAAGAGCGCGTAAAAGGCGACAGATGCTTGCGTCGCAGCTATTCGATAGTTCCGAATTATCCGAGTCAATCCTCCAGAGAACCGATCTGAAAGATTCGGATCTTCATTAGAAACAAATTCTAACGGAGAAAATGGAGAATTTTCACCTATCTTCTTTCCACTTTCACATCTTCGCATTCGTATTTGGTTTTGGATCGTCTATATATTACGTAGCCGTTTTTCTTTTGTTATATCGTTACGTCCACAACTGCGCAGCAATTTTGTTGTTGTCTTTATCTAATCAAAAGACAACCCGCTTACGTAATATATGGATGATCCCTTTCCGTGATCTCAGCTTTCACAGAACCTCCTGCTGAAACCGAAATTGAAGATTTTAGAGCATTTTCAGCATTCAAAGGCGGTTATTCGCAAAATACGTGATGCATTAATGGGGGGGGGGGGGGAGGTGTTTAAGACTATCATTCTCCATGTTAAGAACCAGAAACACCCAAAGCTTCTGCACGTTTCGCATCAGTCTTTGCGAAATCAACACGCCTACCTCTTGAAAAATGGATATGTAACCGAAGCGCTTGCCCAACCGCTGCTTGAACAAGCTTCAGACGAAGATGAGGAAGCGACATTGAGACCAACCGCTGAAAGCAGACACTTTCTAAAAGATAAGAGTAATTTCAGGACAAGGAAGAACATTGACATACAGGTTTCTTCTGAGCCCCAAGATCTAGCTGAAATGGATTTCTCCCTTCGTAAGGATATCTCTGAGGAATTCGACCTCTGGAAAATCAATTGTTCAGTATGTTGCTGCGAGAGCATTTGCTGATTCAAATCGAAGGCTAAAACCGACGATGGATCAAAAGACAAAAAGACGCTTGTATCAACTAAACAAGAAAATTGGATGGGTTTACGGAAAGGATTCGAAAGTTCGCTCAAAAAATAAGGATCTTCAATCATACACTAAACAAGTCAAAGCTGCTGACAATCAAGCAGCATATCGTTGACAACTACGGGTGTTATCTGACGCAAGGAAGAGAGTACGGAAGTGGCAGAGATGGATCAGGGAGAATCAACAGTTTCTCGCTGACCCACCTCGCCTCTTCAGTGATCACCCTATTTCTGTCAAAAATCCACCCAAGCCCAACGAGGTCGAGAATTTTTAGAGAGAGGTATACAAGATCCCAAAAACACTGGAGTTGAAAGGAGATACTGATAATATCATCCGCTTCAAGGAGTTTTGTGACGTCCTCATAACATCTGAAGAGGAATGTCCTTCACTTACTGCCGAAGAGGTGAAAAAAGAACTTAAAGGCTCGAAGATCTTTTCCGCTGCACGACCATATGTTATCAAGAACTTCTGGTTAAAGAAGTTTACTTCTACACACCATCATTTGGCCCGCACATTCACCTTGTATTTAAAGTCGGAAACGCCCATTCCGCAGTGGCTGGTATTAGAGCGACTATACTCCTACAGAAAAAAGGCAACTTGTCCAACCCAGATAATTACAGGCCAATAACTTGTTTGAACACACTGTATAAGCTACAGCTATTATTTATTATTAATATACAGCTACTCTTAACAACGTGGCTCGAAAACAGGTGTAGCAGGATGTCGAGAGAACCTGTCAATTGAGAGGTGCGTCTGTAAAGATGCGGCGGACCATCAGCGCGTCCTGTCAATGGCCTGAATTGACTACCGGAAAGCTATCGATTCAACATCACATAGATTTATCATCTGTCTGTTAGAAAGCTTGAAGGTGCATCCACGCATAGATGCATAGAGAGATTGAGGCCCCTTGGGAAAACTAGATTTACCATCTCATCTGGAAATTATCGTGTGACAACGAATAAGGTCACCATCCAGAGCAGCGTCTTTCAGGGCGATACCATGAGCCCTTTGCTTACTTGCATTACACTTCTGCCTCTATCTCTCGCACTAAGAAATTCTTCTGGTTACCTTTGTGGCGACACTAACCAGCGTGAGCATAAGGTCACTCATGTATTTTATATGGATGACCTGAAGCTCTATGCCTCTGGTAAAGGCAAACTTCAAACTGCTATAAATATCGTCAAGAAGTACAGAGGAGAGATTGAGATGGACTTTGGATTGGATAAATGTGCTAAAATTCATCTGTACAAAGGAAAGATTGTTGGCGTTCCCAAGGCTCTGAGCTTGTGGATATAAGTGTTATTAGACATTTTAACACTGGAGAGAACTATACATACCTTGGCGTGCCTCAAAGCCATATTCAGGACGTAACATCAATTAAAGAGTCTCTCTGAAGCAGATACAAGCATCTTCTTCTCCAGGTTTGGTTTCCAATCTGTCGGCGTTGAACAAGGTATCTGCGACTAACATGCTTGCCGTATCCGTTCCACTCTACTCGTTTAGGGTGGTTCATTGGGCACATTTTCAAGAATTTTTTCAAACGATACAAGTATTGTGGGTTTACTTCTTTAAACGGTACATAATAATAGAACATCTGAACCATATTCTCACTAATTTCCACTGCAAAATATTAACAAATAGGCCGTTGGCAGCAAATCTCCGAAGGCGCCTAAAAAAAAAGTTACTTTGCGGTGATGGATCTAACTGGCCACTGGATCATCCGAAATCAAAAAATCAAAGTGCGTTAGTTAGGTGAGATGTTTCTCGAGGTAACATGGCTCTCCTTTTTTTTAGGAATTTATTTATTTATTTTTTTTAACACTTTGAAGTCAAAACGCGTTTTTTGTTAACAAATCAACGAATTTGTTATGGTAAAATTAATAATAATAATAATAATAATATTTAAAAAAAACTCGCCCATGTTACCTCATGAATTATGTATAGAAATAGCATACCAAATTTCAAAAGGATCCATGCAGTAGATTTTGAGTTACAACCGTCACCGCCTTTGAAAACATGGTTTCGAGAAAAACGCGTTTAAAATTCAAAACATTAAAAAATCCAAAAATATATTTTTTTATATTTAAAAAGAATCATCGATGACAGTTCCGTCAATACTGAATGTGTAAAGGTTTTCTTATACCTTTGTAATGTTTCACCGACAAATAAAGCAATTTTGGGATTACAAATGAGAACAGAAGCTGCTAGGTAACAACGCTGCGTACACAAAAGTAAAATCATGCATGTGCATAAAAGCTTGCATATCAATTCGTCTGTTCCGCGATTATACATCTCACACCGTCAAGGCGAACGCGGACTTCTGAATCTCCAATTTCTTCATCACCGAATTGTTCTAAGTACAGGTTTTGTCGTTGCAAATGGAAAAGATCCCCTCCTAAAAATGTTAGGAATCACGAGAGCATCAAGTTGTCGAAGGAGCGAACTTTTGCTTTTCTTAAATCATCAGTGCTTAATTGAGGTACAGAAGGTTTCATTTTTGCATGCCAGGACGGTATCATTTTCACCTTAGTATACCGTGACCGCATTTTATGTCAAGAAGTTCCCAGCGATAGGTGAAAAGCGTGTCGTGCACACGTAGAGTACCTAGAACACATACTATCTGGGTGTCCACCCATGCGGGAACAACGTATATCTACAGACATAATGCGGCCCTGAGAGTGCTTTATTACTATATTTGTAGCTCTTAGGGTGTTGGCCGCGAGCCTGCCCTGCCGAACGCTCCAAGGGAGATAGAGTCAATGGTCCAAACCAAGAAGTGCCAAATTTTTTGGAACTACGATTGTCGGACAGCAGTCTCCGCTGCTCACTGGAGGCCTGACATTGTTCTCCAAGAATTCGAGAAACGAACCATATTCGTGATCGAATTCTCGGCTCCGGCCTACCACAACATTACTGCCAAGGAGAAGGAAAAGGAGGAGAGGTATCAAGACCTTAAAAGGGATTTGCAACGACTTTACCCAAAATATTCGGTTAAAGTAATTGTCCTTGTGATCGGTGTTCTCGCAGATGCGAAACTAGCATTGGTTCGTAACCCTAAGACCATTTCCGTGTGCCAAAAATATGCCAACGCACTTGGGAGATGGATGCAGAAAGCTGTCATCCTTGGGTCGCTTCGTGTTCTCAAGATACACGAGGGTGTCGCCGGCCTGTTGTCGTAATTTCATCATGGCACCAATCTCACGGTCGTGAGACGTGGCTATAAGTGTGATTTACCGCGGTTCTACTGGGAGCCGATGTCATGTTTAGATGGCAGTGGCTCCCAACTGGATCCTGCGGTGGTTTTTTACCCTTTTTTCTGATTATATATATAATTAAAAAATAAGGTTTAACAACCACCGCAGGGTCTCACTGGGAGCTACTGCCATCTAAAAAATAGCAGCGGCTCCCAGTAGGACCACGGTAAATCACATTCATGGCCACGTCTCACAACCGTGAGATGAGTGGTCACAGGACAAGACGAAATCACAACGACAGGCCGGCGAAACCCTCATGTGTTTTGAGTGATATATATATATAAATTAATATATATTTTTATTGTTATTTAACCACATGAAGAATAGGCAGCGACCAATGTTTACGTGAGGCCTTATGAGATGAAGGGATCAGTCAAAAATTACGCTCATGTCGATTTATGCAAATAAGACTATGCGATCATTGTGAGCACACGCAGAATAGATGCAGAACACAAAAGCTTGATAAAAAAGTGACTCATGCGTGAAATAGTCAGATAGGCAGAGCAACATATTCCTGCATTAAAAATACATAGACGCAGCGTTTAGCTCTAGAAAGCCGTAGCAATTGTTTTGTATATTAAAAAGACGCGGTGATTGGTGTCTGTGCTCCAGTGTCGAAGAAAAGCATGGCATATTTTTAATCGCTACCAGGAGAGGTTAAGAAAATCTTTATATTATTAAAGCGGAACCATTATTTTGCTTAGGAATATTATAGTTTAGATCATTTTTAATACCAATAAGAATGTAAGTACACCTTTCTAATAATTTTGTAAGGATAATTAATATTATTCGATTCCTAGGGTAAGTTTTGATGTATCTGTCACAGGCCAAAAATAGATTTGTTTCTAAAAAGAGCCTTGATAGGTTCACGAGGACCGAACGTGATTTGCTAAGCTTTGCTAACGTTAGGGTCTGCGGTACTGACATGGCGGCCAGACATTTGTATGTTATACCTATAGTATGTGACCCAAGGTATACCTATGGTATTTAAGCTTGCGTACTAGTCATCCACGGTACTTATGGATGCGCAGTACACGGAAAAAATTTATCCGTAAAAAAGTCGCGAACTCGTAGCTAGGTCTCGGATATGAGAAAAAATCATCGGATATTGATGTATTTTCGTAAATAAGCTGCGAACTTTGAGAAATAATTGACGAACTCGATTTGAAAGTTCTAAAACGGTTCATCACTTTTTTTTTTTACGTGAGTAATTACAAAAATATTACGAGTAATTGGGAAAAGATTCTCAGAGCACTCACGAGCTTGCCCGACAAATCTGGGTACTAGAACGTAGGTTCGCCTGTACGTGGCCCGCACACGCGCTTGCGGTGCGTGTGTGCACTCGTCTATATGCTTCGACCTCGTCGGATGAGTGGCCAGAAGTTTTATAATACATATTTTGTTTAGCCTCGATGGCTGCGCGTGTTTACGCACGCCTGGTTTATGTTTACAAACTGGTGAAATTTTCACTCTGAAATTTTCAGGAACTGTTCGTAGGAAATTCGAACTGTTCGTAAAACACTTCGAAATTTATCCATACATTTCTCATAGAAATTCGGATGTAATGTTTCATTTTTTTATCTCGTATCCGAGACCTAGCTACAAGTTTGTGACTTTTTTACGGATAAATTTTTTTCGTGTAGACGCCCACGGTACGTAAACTTGAAACATCTCCGTGGATGCTCCCTGTGAACGTGTCATCGGTGACGTCTAGAACTGGACATCGTCAGCTTGATATTGTGCCCAGGTATAATACTATCCTAATTTAAAGAGCAATAGTAGTTCAAGGGTCGGTGAGCTCCTAAAATAATTTCCCTGAACTTGGTTGTTTTACCGATTAATACACACACTAATCATTTTCCTGCCTATCTGCACAGAGGGTATTTACTCTTTTTACTGACCACAATAATTTTCAAAACTTTCCGGACCTCCACATATAATTTAATTGTCAATAGCTAAACTATTATTTTACGTGAAATTTAGAAGATTTTAGTAATCTCTATGGCGTGCCGGCCATTCCCTGTTACAAATTCCTAGATGTCTAACCACAGGTGGTTCAAATGGTGAGTCAAAATTATATTTATTTCCTGATAAACATTGGCTTTTACAAATAGATTGTGAGTTACGTTTTGTCTAAGCTGCTACACGTAATAAATTTTGATTTGCCTGTTCTAAATTTTGAAATTTCAGGCTGGCTGCCTTCGATTGATTGGCGATTATTTTGAAAGAAAGTCCTTTAAAATATATTTAAACTTTATTTTATTATGAGTTTGTTCGACCATGCTAACTTCTTTGATATTTTGCCAAAATATGTCCTTGTTTTCTCTATCATACTTCCAATTAAAAATTTTTAGTAGTTTTTCGAAATTAAAAATATTCTTATTTCGTGAACTACGTATGATTTCGATCCAGGTTTAGATGTTCTAATTATCGAACACCACTCAGATGAGTGGAGTGATTTATTCTTTCCTTTTAAGTCCGTTAAGTTATTATAAAATAATATCTCCTTTCAAAATGTTTCAATGTCCGTAAGTCTTTTTACTTCTAACAGTTACACTTACTACCTTGCTATGTCTATCTAACTATTTCACTTGTGAATCACGTCATATCTATAAAAGTTGTGTTTCGGGACAAAGCTGCATGAGGTTAGGGCAAAGCGACGCACAGTGGACCTTTTTTGAAATTCTGTCTCAAAATCCTAGAACTATGGATCGGAATGACCTAGAGGGATATATATTTTTTTTAATTGAAGAAAAAACCTTTCCGAATATTGACAAATTATAGAGAAAGTCAAAAATAATGGTGACCTTGAAAATCTGTGTTGAAGATGGAATTTTTGGCAAAAAAAAATCGTTTAGTGAATTCCAAAAACGCTTAGATTTTACATTTTATGTGCCATACATGTTTTTATACAGATTTTTGCATGCCCAATCCGAACCTGACATGTAAATCGTTGTAAGACAAAATCCAAAATGGCGGAGCCAATATGACAGACAAAAATTGTGAAACGAAACCGATTTGACTAAAATTGGCTCCAATGTGGTTTTTCAGGTCGCTGATGACAAATACAAGGTCAAAAATTGATCATTCAAAATGGCGGATACAATATGGCGGACCAAAATTGTAAACGGAAACCGATTTGACTAAAATTTGTTACAAGGGGATTTTTCGGGTCGCTGATTTTAAATCCAGGGTCAAAATTAGAAAATTAAAACTGGCGGACCAACATTGTAAAAGGAAACCGATTTTACTAAAATTTGCTACAAGAGGATTTTTCGGATCGCTGTTTTTAAATCCAGGGTCAAACTTAAAAAATTAAAAATGGCGGATCCAATATGGCGGACCAAAATGTAAAAGTAAACCGATTTGACTAAAATTTTCTACAAGGGGGTTTTTGGGTCACTGATTTCAAACCCGGGGTCAAAATTCAAAAATTCAAAATGGTGGACCAAAATTGTGCAAAAAAACAGATTTGACTAAAAATTGCCGTTTTTGGGTCGCTGAAAAATTAAGAAGTTTAAAATAGCGTATCGAAATTCTCCAAACCACTTTCAAAGTATTTTTCCTAGAAATCGCCCGGCTTTCCACACATATATTTGTAATAATAGTTTTTGCTAAAAAACGAGATTTGATTATTCGACCAGTTTTTAAAAATTTAAGCAAAAACGAAGAAAAGAATAATAGAACCACTATAGTGATAAAAAACAAGTTGAAAGAAAACAACATTCTAATTTCTAATTTAACAATCAGGTAATATTAATTATATAACCACGAGAAATGTACGCAATCATAGTAAGCCTTGAAGAGGTACCTGGTACCTGATACGAAACGTTGATGGGTCTTTGGTAGAAAGACTGTTTAAAAGCACCTATCAACTAAGATAATTATTTTCATCGCTTTCGCTACTTTCTGTATCACTTTCATTGTTCAACGAATCGCTTTCCTCACTCATCGCATCTCTGCCAGTTACATCGCCCTCTTTAATTTCTCTGGAAGGTATTTTCAATTTATATGTCAAAAAAGGTATATTAATATACTAGAATTTACAAAGTTTTAAAAGTAATTAAAAATGAAATTAATTTAATGATCTTGCGTGAATGTCATTGGTTTTATTAATTTATTTAAAAGTTTACCATTAAATAATTAAAATAACCTAAAGGTTATTATACTACAGACAAGGAAGAAAATTTAGGATCCGTGAGATATATGGCTCTATCAAATACATCTATTATTCGATTCTCTTGCTTGTTTTGTCGTGAATGTCAGATAAAATTCTTCCTGTATAACTTGTGCCACGATTCTTTTGCGTCTTCAGCAAAACAAGCTACTGCTAATGGAAATTCTCTGGGAACTCGCACCCGTACTTCAACAGTTTGTAGACAGTTGGGCTCATTCTGGCCCATGGATAAAGTTCGTAATGACGACAGTAAATATTCCAACAGAATGCCTCCAGTTCATCCAATTTCAATTGTTTTTTACATTGGAATGCCAATAAGATTAGTGCTAAATCGGAAACCAACTGGCAATCAATTTCTAGCACCTTCGCGAACGCTTTCCGTTGCTCGAAGCACCTTCTCACCAGGTTTCCAGTGTTAGTTAAACCATGGCCTTGGAGTACTTGATCGACTCATACGACAAATTTTTCAAACATTTTCTTTTGCATAAGAAGCTTTGTAGTCTCAAATTGTTCTGTAAAATTAAAACTTTATGCCTGAAAAAGATTTTAAAAATACCTAAAAAGTGTGCATTTTCTGATGTTTCTGCATAAAAATTAGAAAAATTAAGCTTATAAAAACTATATTCTTTACTATAATTCCAGATTCAAAGGTGAGTTAATCATTAAAGAATTACCTTTGAACGACTTCTTTACATCCCACGTTTGCAAAGTCATTCTGTAAGACAAGTGAAGCATGTGCTTAAAAACTTTAATTTCACTGTGCAGCTAACCTAATCCATATTTCAGAGACGACTTTTCGGGGCCAAAATTGTCTTTCAAATTACAAAATTGGTGTGATGTTCTTAAACACATTGGACACCTAGTTTTCGCTCTGTTTCCAATAATAGTGTTGAGGCATTTGCCATCAAAAAGTGTCTGCGAAACGTTATATTTTACTCGGACTGTTTTACCATTGGACATAGAACGTGTGAGACTTCAGCTCTAAGATTTATGTATTCAACCGATTAAATTCCCGATTAGTCTCTGTATCATCTTCTTTTTTCAGCGCAATCCTGAGAGGTCGACAAAAGCGCACACTCTAAGGTGTTGGATTTATCCAAGAAAGATCATCTGAATTACAGTTCTTTAATTTTATAACTATGATACTGCTCACTACCAAAGAGTGCGACTGTCAGGAATTTCAGGGAGCGAGCAGTTCATATAAAACCTTTTCAATTTCGATTCCATCTCATTCTCCCAGAAATTGTCGATGCACATCATACACTGAGAAAAAAAAATTTTGGATCCAAAGAAATGCATTTCTTTGATTCCATTTATTTGATCAAAAAAAAACCGTTCACTTAATTGTACTGAATATTGCTTAAAAGCAACAAACTCATGCATTGATTCAAAGAAATCATTTCTTTAGGCGCCATTTCTTTAAAATAAAGACATATTTCTTGGTCTCAGAATATGAGATAATTAACTCAAAGAATTGATATTTTTAAAACTAAGAACCTAGTTTCCTTGAATCTCGCTTTCGCATCCAAAGAAATATTTCTTTAATTCAATGATTTTGAGCCTTTGAATTAAAAAAACATTCTATTTCAAATAAGTAATTCATCGTTGCGTGAAATAAATATTTTGGTTTCTTTGAATCAAAGAAATATTGAGATAAATGAAAGCAATATTAATTAAGTGAAAGTGATATTTCTTTCATATAAGGGAATTGATAATGTTGTTTTAATAGAACATGGCATTAGTCCAATAAAGTAATTTGTTCACTTAAGTAAGTAAAACGATTTATGCCCAATAAATATTTCCTTCAAGTGAAGAAATATATTTTTGAAATAACTTTATGCATCATTCGTTCGAAAAAATATTTTTGTAAAATTGTTTATT
>CAKNWU010055296.1:0-11544 GCA_932072015.1 Andricus quercustozae
ATTTCCACCTTAGCATACCGTGACCGCATTTTATGTCAAGAAGTTCCCAGCGATAGGTGCAGAGCGTGTCATGCACACGCTGAGTACCTGGAACACATACTATCTGGCTGTCCCACCCACGCAGGAACGACGTACATCTGCAGACATAATGCGGCCCGAAGAGTCCTTTATTACCATCTTTTTCGCTCTTATGGTGTTGGCCGCGACCCTGCCCTGCCGAACGCTCCGAGGGAGATAGAGTCAATTGTCCAAAACGAGAAGTGCCAAATTTTCTGGAACTACGATTTTCGGAGAGCAGTCTCCGTTGCACACTCGAGGCCTGACATTGTTCTTCAAGACTTCGAGGAACGAACTATATTCGTGATCGAATTCTCGGCACCGTCCGAATACAACATCACTGCCAAGGAGAATGAAAAGGAGGAGAGGTATCAAGACCTTAAAATTGAGCTGCAAAAGCTGTGCCCAAAATATTCGGTACAAGTAATTGTCCTTGTTATAGGTGCTCTCGGAGTTGCGAAACTATCACTGGTTCCTAACCTTAAAGCCATACCCGCGTGCCAAAAATATGCCAAGGCACTTGCGAAATGGATGCAGAAAGCTGTCATCCTTGGGTCGCTTCGTGTACTCAAAACACACGAGGGTTTCGCCGGCCTGTCGTTGTGATTTCATCGTGTCCTGTGACCACCCATCTCACGTTTGTGAGACGTGGCCATGAGTGTGATTTACCGTGGTCCTTCTGGGAGCCGGTGCCATTTTTTAGATGGCAGTTGCTCCCATTGAGACCCTGCGGTGGTTGTTTAACCTAATTTTTTAATGATAAATATATATTGAATGGAAATTTAAAGACAAAAAATTTCTTCATATGTCTTCTCTTTCGTCTGTCCGTAAAAATTATGGAAGTCGAGAAGTCATTACAGTCCGTGTCCTTTGATGAGTCGTTTTTATGCATGGCAAGCTCGGCGATGTTACATTGTTTTTTTATGTCATCGACAAACATTATGGTATCGTCGACTTGGATTTTAGTGCCCTTGATAATCAGATGCTTACCTTGCTGTCGAAATATGCCTTTGTAGTTTGTTTAGGATTTCGTAGCTTGAGGATGTTTCTCTTTCTGCTTCTCTGATCTAATCCAGGCATCTGATGGGTTCGGGCAAGAAAAAAATGGCATTCAATTGGCAACAAAAAGGAAAGATTTTCATATTTAAATAATGCCTGCTTATTCAAAATACTTTTGATATAGAGAGTAATTCTGAAAGCCCAGGTTTTTAAATCAAATTTGGAAATCAAGATTTTTTTGTTATTCTGTATGTTTTTTATTCGAAAACAAATTAGCTTGCTATCAGAAAATAGTTACTAATCGATTCTGAAGTATTCTTGAATAAAATCTGCGATCGCAGAGGAAACACAAACTGCCAGAATCTGAGATTCTGTTTAATTTTACTTTTGTGGGGACGTACTCATTTATCCTCATGCGGGTGTCAAAAATAAACTCAGTTAAAGTCACACCCCATATACACATATTTAATCTTGTCATATAGTGTAAACACAATAGCGATTGACATTGGTACAAAACTCAGAACGATACTTGTACTCACCAATAGTTGTTGCTCCTTATCTTCTCTCGTTAATAAATTTATTTTTCTTTGTGGCGATACTCCTGGCGATGCTACGTTGCCGGCAGTCAAATTTTGCTTTTACCGATTATTTTAAGGCGGTTTATCGAAGAATTTGCCCTCAATGGTCCGAAAATAATTTATCACACTTTGTTGGCAACGAAGTCAATACCGCAAAAATCGATTCATTTAATGATCAATTATGTACCTGAATAGTCTGATTCATGTAGTACTTTTAACTTATATCCCCATAGTTCAATTAACAGAACCTCAATACTTGAAAAGTGTATATTAATGCAAAATTTCGTACCCATATATTTTTTTGAGTAAATTTGAGTAAAATCTAGAACTCTGAGTTTATCAGGCTACTGATTACGTTTTTTCGGGGGAAAGAAAAATAATTTGAAAAATAATCGATTTAACATACAGCAGATAAAAAAATTATTATATATTTTGGAAAAGTTCCCATTTGTGAAAGTTATCGAACGAAAGTGAAAAGGCTTTAACTGAAATTTACTTTAATGCAGTGTTTCTACTGTATGTTAAATCAATTATCTTGCAAATTATATCTTTTTACCCCGAAAAACGTAATCAGTAGCCTGATAAACTCGGAGATCTAGATTTTACTTAAATTTACTGAAAAAAATATATGGGTATGAAATTTTTCATTATTACACACTTTTTAGCTTTTGAGGTTCTGTTAATCGAACTATGGGGATATAGGTTAGAAGTGTTATATGAATCAGACTACTCAGGTACATAATTGATGATTACATGAATCGATTGTTTATTTATTGACTTCGTTATACAACAAGTATTGATGGAGATTTTTTTTGCAATTTTGGTGTTAAATGTGGAGGTATCATTTGGTTGCGAAATGCCCTGTAGACGGATTTTTGAACCCGAAAAACCATTTTCGTCCCAGTATGCGACGGGCGCGTTTAGAATTTTTCCCGGAGGATCCTTCTAGACGATACTATTGGCTCGTCACAAGTTCTTGAACGACTGTCTTTTTGATTTTAGAAGGATGAATTTTCTTGACGCCCTGTTGCTGGTTGTATGTGGGGAAATTTAGCTTACGAAGGTATTTTGATGGATAATGTATGAATGAACAGGTGACATTTTGAACTTTAGATTGATGGCTAAAATTTTGCAAGTTCTCAGCACCTACCTTTTCTTAGTAGTAGGGAACAACTCTGTTAAAATAAACGTGGATCATTCCTAGTGCGCCTTGTCTGCGTGGTCACGCCGGTCTCTCGCCATTTGATGCAGTGTGTACGCTGACATTTGATAAATCGCATTTGTTCACTGCACCCATGCGTGTACCTGCATGCTATACGTTTGCTTCTTCCGCGATTCCCTCTATCTGTCATTAATTTACAATCGTAGTAACTTCTCGCATTCTTATTTCCTTCTTATATTATGATTCCTATCCTTTCCCAAATTTTACAATTTATTTGAACATAAAATATGTTCTAGGTGAATCTTACGTGTATAACAAAAGTTTTGTATGCTGACGGATTTTCCCTACGCTTTCTCACTTGAGCCCTTCTTGTCTTAGTTCAAATTTTTAATTAAATTTAAATTAAATGTCTTCTCTCTCAAGCATCAAATTTATTATTTCCAAGTGGCCGACGCTGCGAATCTTCGTTCGAGGCAACGTCATCGTTTCAGGTTTCCTTTCGTGTCAGTAAGTCGCTTCTTTTTCTTAATTAAGTTTTGTGAGATTCATACTTTTATTATGGACTCACAAATTACTTCATTAAAGAAGAATCCCAATTAGTGATTTTAGAGTCTTAGCACGAAAGGGGCATGTAATAAATTACACCGGATTTTTTTGCTACAGTCCTCGATAGCCAGAGATTGTTGAGAGAGGAAACAGTTCACCTTTTAATTCTCCTTATTATTTATTTTTACCTTTATTTTTAAACTTATTTTAATGTTGAAAATATTTTATAAAGTTTCAGTTGGACATTTCAGTCTCTTCGACTTCTATAATTTGAAATTCTAGGCAAAACAAAAATTTTAAGTTCCATAATGGAAAAATTTTTAACGTAAAAGGTCTCAGAATCGCGCATGATAAATTGACCAATTCTGGATTCCGATTTTTCGTATTTATTTTGAGTTGCTTTAAGTGAGCGAGCGTGAGGATAATACCCTTTTAACTATATACGAACCTATATGTGTTAGAAAGGTAGCCTATTTGTCTTTCCGAGTCTTACGCATGTTGAAGTGATTGTAGTGGTAACAAAAATATAAGGTTTGTGCTCGCAACATCGTGTGCATTGGCCGTAATGCTTGTTGTTGTCGTTGTTGGTGTTTTATCTGGCGCATTTCCAATAATACTAACATTCCGTTGAACATCTGGCTTAGCATTTCCAGCAGAATTATTCATGCTTAGTCTTTTCTCCGGAGCTGGTTGATGACCTTCCTCTTCGCTGGTAATTTGGTTGTACACTTGTTGACTTCGGCTTGGCCAGTTTTGTCGTCGGTGGCAACGATTCAGAATGGCTGTACTCCGTTTTAAATTGGTGTGCCAGTAGTAAATAATTAATGTCAGAATTATGAGTCTTATTTCTAGGTAGGCTTCACAAAATAATCTTGTTTGACTAGTCCAGGTTCGTCTTTGAAAGCTTATTTCGTACAGTTGTGTCTCTAGTTGTTCCAGAGTCTGCTTATTGGTGTTGAAAACCGTTTCCTGTGTCACTGGCAATTTCGATACCCTAATCTTCCGCTCTTTCAGATAATTTTGAGTTTGAGCCTCGGTGACTATGGTTGACATATGACTCAAATTTAAGTGGATAGGAGGCTTAGATATTACTTCTGTAATCCCTATTTTTCCAGGAAACCCCATAGAGTAATATCGCCCCCTCTTAATTGGCATCCTGAGGCTAGCTGAATAATTCCAATTCTTGATAGTGTCACCGCTTCTCATCGTTGATTTGGGCAGATCACGTGGATGGTAATCTTATATCGCAAGCTTTTAGTGATTCCACTGATGGTTTGGTAAGCAGCTGACTTTCACAGGACTGCCGCTTCGTCGGTTCATAGATAGGCATGCTGGAATTGCAATAGTACTTATTATTATTAACTTTCTTAAATGCTTTAAGTTGCTCCGTTTTTAACAAAATATATATTGATAGATTTAATGCTTTTACGATGATTCATTATAATAAATTAAAAGGAGGTGTTTCTGGTGTCAATCGTGTGCAAAACTACGAATCTTGACAATGTTTCGTGAACATTGCAGTTCACGCTCACCCAACACAATGAATCATCGTGAAAGCATTAAATCTGTGCTTAAAGAACTCTACGGTGAGAGTTTTTTCACTAAAACTAACACTTTTAGTAAGCTCAGGTCTTCTCAAGCTAAGATACTAACATCTTTAGCTTTCTTGAAATGATGCAGGGACAATAACATCGTTCCAAACTACTTACAATTGAAAAACCATTTAGGAACATCTAAATCCAAATCAATGCTACATAAATCAAGTGTGATTCTCTTTAAAGAAAGAATACAAAATACCAAATTTGTCTTGCACACTATCCCCCAAAAACTATTAAAACTTCACCTTTTCCTACCAAACACCCCCAGATTTGACATGTGGTCTACATTGGACCGCATATCATGCGACCAATCCCAATGGTTTAAAGATCTTTCCCCTCAAAAACAAAAAATAAAATTTGACAAATTCTTTCCAGTAAGGCACATAGGCAGTAAGGATACAAAGAAAAAACTTAAAAAAGATCCCACAAAAACAATAGTTAGCAAAACAAAAGCCCGTATAAAAGCCTCTAAACTTATTAGCAAAACAATATCTAAATTAATACCTGCTAATCCCATCTCTCCAAAACTTTACGGACTTTCAAAAATCCACAAAAACAACATTCCACTGAGGCCGATCATCAGCGCAATAAACTCACCAGCGACCACCTAGCAAGCTTCCTCACAAAAAAACTGAATCCTTGCACAGGACAGTCTATTACACACGACAAAAACTCTTTTGACTTTATCAAAAAGATTCAACAGATTCACATTCAACCCCAAGACATCCTTGTGAGTTTCGACGTAGTATGTCTCTTTACGAAAGTATCAATCTCTGATAAAATCGATATTATTAAAGCCTTTGAAAACTTCCCCTCCGATCTCATAACTTTGATAGAACACTGTCTCAATAATACTTACTTCTCTTTTAATAACTAATTCTATTAACAAACCTCAGGAGCAGCAATGGTATCTCCAATCTCATCTGTAATAACCAACATCTTTATGGAACATTTAGAAACTAAAATCTTCAATAAATCCAAGTTTAAACCGGAATTTGCATGACGTTACGTTGACGACACTTTTAGTCATCTGGAGAAATGGACTAGATGAACTTCACAAGTTTTTCGAATTAAGCAATGGATTCCACACTAATATCCACTTTACTATGGAAATTGAACAAAACGGAAAATTGCCCATCTTGGACGTACTAGTCTACACAATATCTGATAACACATTGGGACATGAAGTTTACTCCTTTGTATACAGAGCTCTCTCCATAACAGACATAAATATAACTTACAAAAGGAATTACAAAGCGTTAAACAAATCCTCATATAGAACGATTACAAAAACAAAAAAAATTGATAAAGCAATAAGAAAATACACTCAAAAAAACAAGTCAACACAACCTACTAAAGAGAGAACAACGACCACCATCCTACCCTACATCGAAGGTATCACAGAAGAAATAGGAAGAATTCTCGACAAATACAACATCCAAACCATATTTAAACCACCTGTGAAAATAGGACAACTTCTAAACAACCCTAAAGATAAAAGGAACCTCTCAGTGATCCAGGAGTATATAAAATTCCTTGCTCTTGTGGCAAAGTCTATATTGGAGAAACCGGGAGAGCGGTGAGCCAACGTGTAAAGGATTATGAGAGTGAAGTCAGGCTAAAACATTTCACGCAGTCAGCACTAGCTGAGCATCATATCGAAACAGGACATAGTATTTTATTTGACAAAACAACCGTAATAGCAAAAACACAATATTTTCCCAAGAAAACATAGAGAAGCTATTGAAATCTTAAAACACCCTCATAACATCAATAGCGACAATGGATATATAATACCTATCCGATTTGGATTCCCGTCCTCCCGGGTTTAAAAAAAAACTTAATTGGCCAATTAAGTTCGACCAGTCCCTACGGTGGGGCGGTCTGGGCAATTTCTGACCTTAAAAATGAGTTACCGGGAGCTTATCTGCATGCTTAGTGAAGCGTGTTCCTTTTTCATTAATTAACAGTACGTTATTGTCACGAGTATATGCTATTATGGTGTGGGGGCCGTGGAAAATAACAAAATCTACCTAAACAACATTCAGTTTCTCAGTGGAGGATTTAAGTATTTGCCACCCCTAGAATAACAGGAATTAACTACTTGATTTTGAATCCACAGTAAGACATGTAGTTATCAAATTTTGCCGCGCTAGGCTGCAGCCTGGGTAGCCTATATGGGAAGTCCGCCACTGCGGTTTCTAATGATTTTTCATTCTTTTGAATTTCTCGAAACGCTTACAAACTCTCTAAAATCCTTTTGAATTATTTTAACTTCCTGGAAGTCTTCTTAATACCTCCGAATTCTCAGAGATATCTAGATTCATCTCAATTCAGAACAATCCGAATATTCTAGGCTATCAGAGATATCAAAGAATACAAGGAATTCAGAACATTCAAGGAATTCGAAAAAATCAAGGATTTCACAGACTTCAAGGAATTCTAAACATGAAACTGTAAATTAAAAAAAAAAATTATTTTATTGAAAAAAGCTGAGCATTTTTTATTATAAAAGCTATACATGTGATATTTCACCATTTTCTAGCAATTAAAATAGAAAATTTCAATTTTATATATATCATTAAGCTATTTCCCTTTCGGTGAGCCTCTAGGGGTAAGCGTGACACTACCCGATTCGGGTAGTGTTTTTTAGGTGGATAGTTTCTTGTAGTAAATAAATACAAGTGTGGGCTCACCACACCCACGACCGCCAACAGCAAAGCAGTAGTATCAGACGGTCACCCATCCAAGTACTAACCGCACCCCACACTGCTTAACTTCAGTGATCTAACGGGAACTGGTGTATCCAGCGTGGTATGGCCGTTTTTTTTTTTTTAATTTTAAGCGCTTTAAATTTGAAAATGGTCCATTTTTAAGTTTTAAAATTGATTAGCTTTTAGAAATTTAATCTTATTTAACATTAGTTAAAATTAAATAATAAAAAAATAATATTAATATTAATTATCAATATAGTTTAACATCGAAGTCAAAATTAATTATTTAATTATTCATTGGTTTTAATAGTTTGTCAGCTATAAAATATAATTATTTTCAAACGATAAAAATTGGAAATATTAAGAAATGTAACCAAACCATTTTAAATGTTTCGATATGAGTGTTGCTAATTGTAGTGAATTTGCAGTGGAATTTGATGTGAGTTGGTGGTGGAAGTGTGTTAGAGGGATTCAGGAGTGAGAGAATATGTGTGTTAAAAAGAATTAAAGTGAAGATATGTGTGATGATTTGAGAGTTTGAGACTATTTGGGGTAGACTGAGAGGTTAGATTGCTTAGCGTGAGGAGCAGGGTGGGAAGACAGGTGTAGCCGAGTAGCGGCGACAGGGAGGGATAGGGAGAGAGAAGCACGGAAGAGGTACGATTAGCAGGGTGAGGTAGGTCGCGGAGACAGAAACTACGCAAGTTACGTAAGGCGATACGGGCAGAGGTTGCTTCGAATCGTTTTGGTGGGTTCGGACGAGGAAGTTTTCTACACGCCGAAAAGTGAGTAAAAAAAGAGAGGTCCATATAGAGAAACGATAGAGAGGGAGAGATTGAGGGCGGATAGTTTTGGATCAATCGAAACGTTCATAAATAGCAAGAGGGATAGGGCGGAAAGAGGATGTAGTGAAGACAAGATAGAAGTAGGTTCCACGCTAATATATATTATATTAGAATCATAAAGATCTGTAAGTAGTTATTATTATGTAATAGCATAAGTAGATTAAGATGCGGATTCACTCGATCACTCTCTCGCTCTCTCGCTTTCGATCGCTCGCTCACTCTTCCGACAGTAAAGTTGCCTTTAAATTGCGTTATATGAATATAGAAGTAAGGAGATAGATATAAGAATTGATGTAAATAGTTGTAAATAATTGTAAAATTGAAGCATTTCTGCAAACCAACCTTATGCTGCGCACGAATGAAGATTGTTTATTTTTAATTTTATACGTGTTAATTTTAAAAAGATCGAATATTAAGCAGGGGTACGTCACGCCGGCCATTCCAGCCGACAGGAAGTTGGTTTACCAACTTGACTCAGTGGAGAAACAGCGAAACTGTGGCGCTGACAGACTTTCGCCAAAATTTTGTGTTTAAATTTTGACAAAAGACTCATAAGTGTCAAAATAAACAAAAAATTTTATAAACAGTTTTAGAATTTTGGCGTTTTTCTGTTGTTGTAAATTCCCTTTGTTGGACATCTGTATTTTACTAGTTTACGTGTTATTTTACGAGTTTAGATATAAATATAATATAATAAAAAGTTCAAGAATTCTTATATTTCATTTAAATTTATGCAAGATAATTGGGCGAACGGAGATCAGCGCTGCAGTTTCGTATTTTCCCCGCTGAGTCAAATTAGGAACTATAATCATGTAATGCACCTGATTAAGGCATCCAATGTAAAGCTTTAGTAATTACATTTGAACATATTACAAAAAAATCATCAATCTGGAACATTTGTACTTTGACATTGTTCATATATTGAAGCTTTCTATTGGAAAAAATGGTGTCTTTTAACCTGAAAGGACTTACAGTTTACACATAAATTGGAAATGATTTAATGTTTTTATCACATTATTACATTTAAATTATGAGCCAAACCAAATTTCGATACAGTTTTGTAACCTTTTCATAATTTCATGAGTATGGTTATGTCCGTTTGTTGTTTTGTAAAAGTGAGAATGAAAGACCAAAATAGAGGTAAAAACGATATTTTAGAGTAAATTACTGGAGCTGCACTCAAAAGAATTATGTATGATAAAATATAGTAATGTCTGTTATTTAGAAATAAGAGCAAATTCGCTACTTAGCGATGTAGATGTAACCAGAAATCAATCTAATGCATCACTCTCAACTAGACCATCCAATAAAAATGACTGTGATTTACAAAAATGTGAGAGGAATGGTTTTATTTTTCAAGCAAAATTCACAGATTAATGTGGAAGGGGTTTTGGAAAATTAAAAAAAGCTACCTGAAAAATATTCAGTTTCTAATGATTTTTCAATCTTTTGAATTGCTTGGAATGCTTTTAAACTCTTTCAAATCCTTCTGAATTCTTTTAAATTCCTTGCAAACAAAATAAATTTCTCCGATTTCCCAGGTATATCTGAATTCATCTAAATGTTCTGAATGTTGAGGTCGCAAATTGGGAGTTCCTATTTCCAAGCTGTGAACAATACTAAAATTTTTATTCTCTCTGTTATCGTCACCTTCTGTATTGGTTTCATCGCTGTTCGTAGCCATTGTGTAAAAAAGGTATAGGACAGGAGGAAAGTCGAGGGGAAATACACAAAGGAGCACAACTTTCGCCGCGGGCCACAATAGTATTTTCTACTTTAACATTAATGTCTCTATTTCACGCTCGTCGCTTGCTTTAAATGGGGCTATTACTGTTTCGGCGTTCGAATCATCCCACTCGTTGATCGATGTCACGTTAGTATGAATTGAATTAGCATACTTTCCTCTTTTTATCATTTTTGTTCGGGAAAGTTTTAAAAGGGTTTTCTTGGCGTTAGGCATCATGGATCTACGGGGAACTCGAAACCCTGCGTTGCCTGCTTAAGGTAGCGCGAGAGAGTTTCCCAAGATTTTTGAGTAATAACTTATATTATTCAAAGATCTCGCTTTCCCCTTTTTTTTGAGAAGGAAAACGCGAATTCTCAGACGCTACTTTAGATCCGCCCTTCGCTTAAGGCGCCTTATCAGCATTATAAAACGGGATGTCAGTTTCCGGCAGTACGGTTGAATATTTTGGTCTGATATTTTGCATACCTCTTCTAAATATTGGTCTGTTTTGCCGGCTAGATTCGGTTTTTTGAAAAAATGTTTATATTTTACGTTATAAACAAAAAGAAAAGAACGATGGAAAAAAATGCAATGCCTCTCAGTACTAGCTGAGCGCGTATTTTCGAGACCGGGCCGGTCACCCTCTTCAAATTTTATTTCCAGACTCCCCGGAGCGCGAGTGGAGACTCCAGAGCGCATCGAATTACCCGAAACGAATCTACCCGTTCATTGTTATGAGATGCAGGCCGGTTCAAAAAACTAAAATTATGAAAGCCTCGCGTGGTTCAATTTTAATTAGCAGAAATAGTTTATTCATATAATTTGAAGAAAGTGCAAAAAAGATTCATGAAAATCGTTTAATATTTGCAGTAATAATAGAAATGTTGAAGTGCACGCGATAGCATGCACTGTGGGAGGAAGCGCATTTTTTTCGATCAAAACAGTCTACAGCCTTCAATTTTGTACCAATCTGCAAGTATTTTTGTTTTAAATTGAAGTGCGCTAATTTCCAAGAGCACCTTGGTCAGGATTGTTGTATTTTTATTTGTTTCTTTATTATATGTTTACTCGAAGTATGAGAAAATCGAGATTTTTCGAAAAATGATTATTTACTCTTCAAGAACCGTTTTCATATAATGAAAATCATATCAAAGCATGACCTATGTTCTTTTTAAAAATATCTGCAGCAATTAAAATGATGCAGGAATCTGACAATCACTCTCACGAAAATTGAAAGTATTTACAGAGAAGAACAAATTATATTTGTTTAAACAATTAAAAAATGGTTAATATATTCTTTCTATACAGTATACAGTCAG
>CAKNWU010055398.1:0-17744 GCA_932072015.1 Andricus quercustozae
TGTGTTAGACAATAATAGTGAAAAATGTTGATTTTGAAAGTTTAAATCATCTTTAAGTAACAAAAATGGTTATTATATTAGTTAGAAAATTAAAAGGTCAAGCCTAAACTAGAATCTGGATTTTGGAGTTTCACGAATAGAGAAAGTGCAGAAAAATATCCAGGATTTGACCCCGCCTACAACATTTAGGATGCGAGATTTCCAGGTAGCAAAATCCTCCTAGTGAAAATGCACAGTCATGAGGAAAGGGAAACCCAATGTCCCAAAATAGTAGCATCCGGAACATTCCATTAAGCTCAAGAGTTTAGTTTTAAAAAGAATGAAAATTCGTTAAAAAGGCAATCAATTGAATTTCTTGAAACAATATTATTTGAGATTTATCAAATTCTTTAAAATTGTTGTTGGTAGTTGAACGTGACCTACTTTTTATTTATTTTGTCAAGTGTTTGGTAAATGTTAGGTTAAGGATTTTGCAATAAAGATAAGCTAGAATACGTCTAAAAAAATATCAAAAAACAATAAGAAAAAGAAATAATGTTGAATAACATAAAATTTTCTAATTTCTAATAAGCGTTAGTGCACAAACGTTCGAAAACTGCAAATGATAAACAATATAGATTTGTGAATTATAACCTCTGAAAACAATGAATTGACAAAAAACATTTAAAGATTATCATAAAAAATAAATTTCTACAGGATAATCCTTGGCAAGCGCAAGCATGCTCCAAAAAGGGTCAAATCGCCCAAAAGCGAATAACGGTTCTCGGATCTGGGGTGAATCAAGGCCAACTGATTCACAAAGATCTCAAAATGACCTCGTGCTACAATTTCTGTTTACAAAACTTTGCAGTCAGATTTGACCCCCGACACGTCACAAGTTTTCCAAAACACTCGGAATTTTGAAATCCTCGCTGGAAAACGAGAACGAACAAAAGTGAGAATCTAACTAGCGCACCCAAGCCTACAAAAAATCAGAAATTAAGCATTCAATCGAGACTCATTCCCATCGAAATCAAAGCACATTTCGAAGTCCAGATTAGGGATTTGCACTAATCTGCAAAATGCGACAAGTGTCCTATTAAATAGTCATGAAAATTAACGAAAAGAATAGTAAATCAGAAAACTATCATTGATGCGAATGAAAATTGCGTAAGCGATGGCAAGCGAGCTCGGTTGGCAGGACTGCCGTTCAATCCTCGTCGTTTGTCCTACGAAAAGAGTTTATTTTTCCAAAATTGCTGAAAAAAGCGATCTTCCACGAGAAACGGTCACAAGAGTTGGAAAGAAAGGTGAAAATTTGTGAAAACCAATGCAGGCAGCCCACGTTTCTCCAATATGGAGTTCCATGACGCGTGACCTCCGTGAATTCGTTTCTCGTGTTTACAGTCGCCTGGGACGCTTCGGGACGATCCTGACAAACCACGATGTCCCAGAGGACGAGCTAATCAAAAATCGGGAACATACCTGTGCAAAAACTCGGCGAAAATCGACGACGAGTGTCTCTTTCGCTGGGAGCACGAGCGGGGAAGGGGGAGAAGTTGAGTTTCAGAATCAAGCGTTAAAAGGATACACAGAGAGCCGTTGTCCCATATCCTGGATGAGATTTGCGGCCTGCTGCCTGTAACTCAGTTCTTTATCGGCGTCGATACCGCATCTTCGGCTCGGCGACATCGCTAGTTGATCCTTTGTGAAATACCATTTTGCGTCAGCCGCCATTTATATGTACACACTCCAAAAACTGCACTTCGGTGCTGCGACGCCGTACTGAAAAACGGAACGATTTCACGCGACACTGACCGGAAGTCAATGTTCGTTCTTTTCAAAAAACATTTACCCGTTTTTACTAGAGTAGTTGGGCGCGAAATTCAAACGGGAAGTTTGAGTGATTTAGTTGAAAGGGGATTAAAATGTTGGAAAGTGCAAAAATGTTCACAATTTTGAATTTTTATTACAGGTGGATAAAGATTGTTTGCCGTAAATAAATACCAGGTAGAAATTAATCCAAATTTGGATGAGGGTAAAGACTTAAGAAAAAGGGATCGTGAAATTTCATGTGAGTAGGGCGTTATATAAAATTTTGAAATTTAATAGTCAGGAAATTTTAATGTAAATGCAATTTTAAAATGAGACTTAGTGAATTATTCTATCATTTTTATACGCAAATAGAAACAGATTTTTTATCTTGTTATTTAATTTTTTGATAGGAAATGCAAGAGTTGTTTTGTTATTATAGCGCGAAATTTAAATTTCTTCAGAGCGTTTTTAAAATTTTATGTAACAAAATGTTAATATTTTCAATTAATATCTCATATCTTGAAGTGAATTTAAATTAGTTGCTATATTTTTAAAGGGAATATTATAATTTGTTACTTTTCCTCTTAAACAGGAATACATATTTCTAAAATATCTATGTTTATTATCTATCGATACTAAAATAATTTTATTTCATTCAATTTATATGAAACGTCTATTAATTAATTTCTACGTAAGTATAAAGGTAATCAGTTTTTAAATATTCACATTTCACAACAATTAAATAAATCATTTATGCTTTAGTTTCAAATAAATTTCTAAATAAGAATAATAACTAAAAAAGCTGAATAAAAACATCTACAAATAAATATATTATAAAGCTATTTTATTTTCTGTAGAAAACACGACAGGCATTTTTTCATCTCCAACAAAAATCACAAGAGATGACGGCCAACGGTTCATTAACAAATGTTTCAACGCAGACGTAGATATTAAAATAGATTAACCATATCAAAATGATACGTTATACGCATAATATTCCTATGACTATTTATTTTGCTTTGGTAACACAAAGAAAAACATAAATTTAAAAATCGCAAACACTACAATTCTATAATCCAGAATGTTGTGTCTTTCAATTGTACAAATATGCCAAAATAAAATTTCCAAAAGAATGCTTCGCACCTAAAAAAGACGAACAATTTAAACACGCCAACACAAATTATGTTTATTGTAACTGAATTTGACTTTAAAAGAAAAAAAATACATATATGGTAAAAAATGTCTATGATGAAAGTTTTCGCGAAGCTGCAAGATTTCAGTGGGGACATAAAGGCAATAAATATATTAAGGAGGAAGTAGGAAATAAGCGACAGGTAATTTTATAAATTCCATCGCAGAGAAACTTTCTTGACTTTCTCGACAATCTTCTGGCTTCAACTTTTTAATGCAATTTTTAATGCATAATTAAGATATCTTGACGAGAATTTTGGGTCTCGTCAAACGTTGAAACAATTTGTTGTCAATTCAAGACAACGAGAAGAATTACACTCCACTTCTTAACTCTTCGCAGTAGGCAAATGGGAAATTGAAAGTTTGCAGCTCTTTAATGATTGCAATAGAATCAGTTTTCCCGTATTTCTAATTTTGTTTTTAATTTTCGAATAATTCGTGCTTAAGCGTGGGTTTTAAAACACTCGTCTTCTAACTCCGTTAAATATAAAATAAAAGGTAACCCTGTAATATATCGCAGTTTTGAGAAAATACATACATATGTATCACTGGTAGAAAAAATAGCACATTTACTTAAATATGCTTAAATATTGAATATTAAATATATGGTAGAAAAAATAGCACATTTTCTTAAATATGCTCCTATGTTTAAGGCTTCTCGGTGCAAATCCTCTCATCACAATTTTTCAAAAGTTTATCATATCCTTCACACGAACTTTGTTTTCATTTCATGCTCCAAACAAGCTTTCAATCTGTAAAAACTTTGTTGAGCATTTTTAAAAAATCGAAACAAAGTTCTGCATTTATAACTAATTTTAATGTAGAACTAATCTTGAGATTCGCAATTTGATTGACTCTTAAGTGCGCAAAACAAACGTAAATATCCTCAACAGAGAAAGAAATAAAAACGCAAACATCTTCAAACATCGATCAAAAACTAAATGGCTTATATTTATGTACTTGAACACCAAGAGTCAATATTCTCGAGATTCGTAGTATAGAAAACAGTATTTCGTATTATAGTTTGAACATTTTCGATTATCGACATTTGGAATACTGTACAGTATCACTCCTCTCTAAACAACATGTCTCTATATAAGTACAAAATCTCTTTGAAATTCAGCCTCGATATTGATCAGTCGAATATTTCAAATATTTAGGTTTATTCCGCGAGCAATCAGGTATCACAAACTATCATCTACCTCTTAAAATATACATTGTCAATATTTACAAGAAAAAAAAAACGAAACATTAGAATAAACTTTCCAATAACAGCTCATATTGTCACAATACTTGAATAGGTAATCTAAATAAGTGGGTAAGTACGATAAGTACTGAATTCAACCAAAAAGAAGGAAATCTAAACTAAACAGAAATTTTTATTAATCCTAAACCCTAATCTTGAATTTAGGAGATTAGTCAAACGAAATAATACTTGGATTTGCAGAGGAACCCAATCGGCTTCTTCTTTCTTTGTCTTGATTCGATTTTTTCTTTTTCCCCTTTCGTTTTCTTATCTTCTTTGGTTTTTCTTTTTTAATTCACTTCTCAAACGCTTCCGCCGGAATGTGTCCCTCTTTGAAAAATGCCTGGAAGGCAGCAACGGCTTTAACGTAATTCCAATCTACTTCCGTTAAGCACTTGAGACTCCATATCATATTCATATTCGTCTCACGACTCAGAGCTTCTGTCATTTTTTGCTTGACGTCTTCAGTCAAGGAAGGAGATATGCAAACTTCGGTAGTGGTCTGCTTTTCCAAAGCTCGCCTGTGCTGAAATTGGGTTGGACTACTGATATGAAGTTGCTCGTTGAGAACACAGTATCCAGTTCCCTCGGGAACAATTGCAAAAACTCTGTTGAAGTAACGAAAAGGAGTTTCCATACTACCGATTTCTTTAAAGAGACCAGTGACTGTTACAAGCATCATCGTCTCCTAAAATATAAATTGAAATTTGTATAAATTTCTGGTTATTGCAGATACCTTCTTCCATATTTAGTTTAAGTTTTATTTAATTTACTTACTGTGCAGAAGGAGAGATCCATCGTGAATGAATCCCAGTCATGCCTGGTTTGAGGAATTTCAGAAATTGCTGAAAGGACTGATAATCTTCCGTTTTTTAACAACTTTCGCCGTCTGTTCGGATCGTTTAATCGAAGCAGATTTCTGCTTTCTCCAAGATACCCGCTTGGTCTAAAAGTTAATACATTTTGTTAATATATTTGGAAATAGAATATAATTAATGGTTCATCGAAATATTAGAGTAAATTAATAATTGAAATGGAAAATACCTGGCAGGTAAACCTGGAGATACAGTGAGACTAAAGGATGCTCTTTCGTGATAAGCATTTAACAAATTCTGTCGATTATCGTTGTCAAATATTGAAAAGTATTGCTGGAGGAATTGACCAGCGATGTCTTTCGCTTCCTGATTGAAAGTAAAACTCCTTTTCGAAGGCGGTATTTTAAGTCCCTCCTCGACGACATCGAACGAAATAGGCGGAGGTAGTTCAAGCGAATCCTAAATTTAATTTATAAATATATAGTATAGTGTATTAATTATTATATGACGTTACTCATTTAGTGAACTTCAAGACTCACCAGCCGTAGAAGCTTTGGAAACCTTTGCCGCACGTCACTGTTAGCCGGGAAACAAATCCGGAATCTCAGGTTAGTTATCATAAAAATTAGAAATAGCATTAGTAAAACTGTTTAAATTAAAAGCGCTAGCGCACTTTCGAATCGATGGGAGTAGCCGTTTTCCCTAGTCTATCTTTGTTAAAATAATAAAGCAAAATTTTTAATCTAACACTTTCTTTTTACATTCTCATCATCAATGAGAAGGTACTGGCTTTGTGTGAAAATTGACTTTCGCGGATTTCATCAAATTTCAGCGTTTTTAGACACAAATGTATGTCATTGTCTGTATGTACAATAACTTTCGGAAGAATTATCCGATTGGATTGCGCTTTGGTAAACTTTTTTACGAGTTTTAACGAGTTCGTTAAACCAGGCATTTCGACCCCTGGTTCTGGCTTTATCCATCGAAACTACTTTTATAAACATCAAAAATTACAGTTTATGGTCAAACTATGCAAAGTTACTTAAATCATTTATTTTATGAGTCAAAATCAAGCACGAATATCATAATTAGAAGGTGTTCCTCAAAACAAATTGGGCAATCTCTTAATTCGATCTAGGCGAGCCCAACGATGACTCGATGAGAATGTGCTCGCGCCGAGGGCGAATTAAAAACAAGGTTTGCTTATTAAAATGTAATTTGTTCCACCGGTAGCTAAAACAAGTCTGAATAATGCAATGAAATGATCTAAGAATTTACCTCACGTATTCATTTTGTCGCAGATTGTATTTCTGGCAGAAGGGATTTCCACTCAGTCGGAGTTCATCCAGTTTCAAGTCCTTAATGGGATCAATTTGATTGATATATTTAATCTAAAAATGAAAACCCCAATAAAATAATTTAAATGAATTGTAGAAATATTATTACAGTAAACAAACAAAAATCATTCTGAAAAGTGCAATCCTAAAAAATGAACATCTTACTTTGTTGTCGCCAATATGGAGAATTTTAAGATTCTGAAATCTTGTTTTTAGTGTACTAAGTCGATCAATCGAATGAAACTTGTTTCCTTCGAGATTCAACGCGTGTAGATTCGGAATGTGCTCAGTGGCAATGTCCAAGACTGTAGTCAGCAGGAACGGTTGAAATAAGGCACAAAAATAGTCATTCGCCAGATCTGCAAAAGCAAATAAATTAGATTTTGAATAAAAATTCTATAGTCAAAATTAATATTTAGAAAATTGATATAAACCTGGATCCTGATGAAATCTCGAGAGATCCAAAGCATTTGTTTCTTGGCAATATCTTTTTGTCATCGCCTTTGCAAGTCGATCTTTCAGGTCTTCATTGACATTACATTGCGGATACCCTGGCTGCACGTAGACGTGCAATCTAAAAGAATCGTTCAGTTTGATCTTGTTATCACACTGTAGTAACTTTTTTGCTGTATTACTATCATCTACGTAGAAGGATGATGACTTTTCTTGCAGGGTGTACTGAAAAGTTATTTTAAGTCAACGATTAATGGGAATATGATTGAGCTTAATAACAAAAAATTAATTAAAAAGGTTTACCAGGATGGGCACGAAAGTATCGGGTGCAATGTGGTTCAACATACTGTTGATGATAAAGTCTTTTTCGAACTTTTGTCCGCATGGGATCTGAAAAAAATAATAGTTATTGTGAAGAATTAATTTTGTTATTTCAGGGTGGCCTCTCAAACTTCAAAGAAAAATTCCAGACTCTTTACCGGTTTTATCGATCAAAAATTTAATTTTTTCCGATTTACTCTTAATCGTTTATAATAATAATTATGCAATAATAATTCTTTTATTATATACACTTTGAAAACAATTAAAGATTTTAGAACTCGTAGGTAAAATATATAATATAAATCATGACATCAAAACAGGTGAAATGGGGTGATTTTTCAAAAAAATTAGGCAACACATTCTTTTAAATAGCATTATTTTAGGTACCATATTCATAAAATTTCAAGTCGAAATATATTGCCTGTTCAACAAAATAGTGGAATTTTCAACCAAATAGTTGAATCTTCAAGCCAAAAAAGACGAATCTTTTAGAAGACAGTTAAATTTTATCTACCAAAAAATATTAATTTTCTACCAAAACATGAATTTTCCATCCAAAAAGAAGAGAGTTCAACAAAACAGTGGAATTGTAAACCAAAAAAATTATTTTTTATGGAAATAGTTGAGTTTTCAACAAAATAATTAATTTTTCAACCAAATAGTTGAATTTTCAACAAACAAAAAAAGAAATTTCAAACATAAAAGATGCATTCTCAACCAAAAAATTACTTTTCTACCAAGAGATGAATTTTCAATCCAATAGGACGGATTTTCTATTTAAAAAACGAATTTTCAAGAAAACAGTTAAATTTTGGATCAAAAATTACGACTTTGACAAAATAGTTAAATTATCAACAAAATAGTGACATTTTCCAGCACATAGTAGAATTTCTAACAAAAGAGTAGAATTCTGAACCCAAAATACAATATAGTAGAATTTAAAAAAAGAATTAACTTTCAACATAATAATTAAATTTTCAGCCAAATAGTAGAATTTTTAACCAAAAGAGATAAATTCTAGACTAGAAATATAATAGTAGAATTTTTAATAAAGAAGAATTTACGTTCAACCATAAAAGATGAATTTTTAATCCAAATAAAGAACAGATTTTTTATCCAAATAGACACATTTTCAACGCAACAGTTGAAATTCCGATCACAAATTACGAGTTTAGCAAAATACTTAAATTTTCAACAAAATAATGAAAATTTCCACCAAATAGTAGAATTTGTATCTAAAAGAGCAGAATTCTGAACCAAAAATCGAATATTAGAATTTTCAACAACAGCAAATTAACTTTCAAGCCAACCAAATAAATTTTCAATCAAATAGTATAATTTTCAACCTAAAAAGATTAATTCTGGACTAGAAATATGATAGTAGAACTTTTAATTAAGATTCATTTACTTTCAACCATAAAAGATGAATTTTCAACCAAAAAAGATAACTTTCTGACAAAATTAATTAATTTTCAACAAAACAATGAAATTGTGAAATTCTGGACCCAAAATATAATAATAGAGTTAAAAAAAAAGAATTAATTTGAACTAAAAATGATGACTTTTTAATTAAATAGTAAATTTCCAACATAACAATTAAATTTGCAACCAAATACTATCATTTTTAACCCAAAGAGATGAATTCTGAACTGCAAATATGATGGTAAATTATTCAATTAAGAAGAAGTTACTGTCGACCCTAAAAGATGCATTTGCAATCTAAAAGTATAGAGTTTCTATCGGAAAAAGTGGATGCTCAACAAAACAGTTGGATTTTCAACCAAAAAATCACCTTTTAACAAAATAGATGAATTTGCAACAAAACAATTTATCTTTCTACCAAAGTAGAAGTTTTAACCAAAATAGATGAATTCTGAACCCAAAATGTAATAGTAGACTTTTCAACAAAAAATGTAACACGTGAGCTTATGCCACTATGTTAAATATTTAAAAAGGAAGTTCTCGTTCTTAAAAATAAAAGGAACTTATTAGTATTTGAACGATACATCAACACAAGCTTGAAATTCTTAAATAAATAGTATATAAAAGGAACATTCACTTTTGAACGAAACATTAACTTTAAAATCTTGAATATAAAATGATCTTCGATATTTTAACGGATATGGTTGGTAACGCTGAACACAATTTTAAACACACTTTTCTTTGAAGGGCGAGACGATTTTTATTGCAAAAGTACAAATAAATTTGAAAATTTTCCCGCTTTTTCCGGGTGCTCAAAATTTCAGGATAATTCCCGGTTTTCCTGGTCAGTGGTCACCATGTATTTTGATTGTTTGATTCTTTGTTTATTAATTTATTAAGCACATTAAAAGATTTAAACTTACGATGATTTTGTACCAGTTGGCATCAGCGAGTACTACTTGGGTCAATTTATCTCTCAAGTCATGTCTTGGTTGTGATCCATATGACCCGAGCCTAGTGTAGATACTTCTTCCTCTTCCTCTGACGACAACGTGTCTCGTATCATAGCCATTGCTTTCGTTGTTATTTAGGGTCATACTCAAGTCATCTTCAAAACATTTTTGTACAGCGAATTCTCGGTTCCGACTCAAGTTCATCTTTGATTTTGATTTAAAGAATATTCGCGGCCTCGTGCCTGCCATGAGTCCATCGCCCTCCATTCGTACCACTCGATCTTCACGATCTGCACAAAAATTACAAGTGATCAAACTATTTTGTAAGATTGATACATTGTGAAATATAAATTGCGCATTAAATTTGATCAATAGTTTAAAATTGATTGTTGTGTAAATTAATTTAAATGAATTACAGGAATTAAATAAAGTGCTTTCCAAGGTGGCCACTATTTGAGGGATCACAGCGCAAAAGGTGCTCAAAAAAGGGGAATAGGGTAATTTTCTCACACGAAAAAGGGGAAAATAGGGGCAAGATTAAACATTTATTTTTACATGTCGAAAAGAACAAACAACCTTTTTATAAGAAACTTTATATTTTAAAATAATTTTCTATGATTTTTCAACGATTTCTGCCAAGAATTTATTTTAAAAAATTGGATATACTTAGGTCGTTGGAAATCCATCCACAGTGATATAAAAAAGATCAGTTTTCAACCAAAAATGTAATAGTTAAATTTTCAGTTGAAAAAATTAATTTTCCACCAAACTGATGAATTTTCCAATAAAATGATGAATCTTCAACTGGAATCGTTGAATTTTAAACCAAAAGAATAATCATTTTTAACTAAAATTATCAATCTTTAACTAGAGTAGTTGAATTTTCAAAAAAAAAAATTTACCAAAAAATACGACTTTTAAGAAAATAAATTAATTTTCAACGATATCGTTAAATTTTAAACTAAAAAAGATCAATTACCAACCAAAAATTGAACAGTTAAATTTTCTGTTGAAAAAATTAATTTCTCAAGAAACTGGTGAATTTTTAACTAAAATAATGAATATTTAACTGGAATAGTTAAATTTTAAACATAAAGGTGAATTTTCAACTAAAGTGATAAACCTTTATGTAGAATAGTTGTAATGTAAATTTAAAAAATTAATTTTCTACCAATAAACACGATTGTAAACAAAATAAATTAATTTTGAACTAAAAAAGATCAATTTTCAATCACAAATAACATAGTTCAATTTTCAATTACAAACAATTAATTTTCCACCAGACTGATGAATTTTCAATCAAAAATGGAATATTTTTAATTTCGTAATTTTTTATTATTGTTCGCTAGTAAACGCTGTGAATATAACAAATTCGTCATGATTTTTGAACCAATATGAAAAATTCATAAAGAGAAAAGGGGTAAAAGGAGACGTTTTTTCAGAATAGGGAAAAAAGGGAAATTTGAAGAAAAAAGGGGAAACTAAGAAAAAAAAGTGGAAGACTGTGCACGCTACTATTTTTAAAATTTTCGTCTCGATTTTCTACCAGGATAGAAAAAAAATAACTCTCTTTGTCGATAAGCATCAGCAAACCTTCGATTCCATCGATTCGAAGTCTATGGATTATTATTGCCTAACATGAAAATATGCAAATTTAATCATTCATTATTAAAGCAATTTTTTAATATTATGTTTTAAATATTTTTGAAACAATAATTAATAATTTCGAATTGAAATCGCCTGAAATTAAAAAATATATATATTGAACGAAATTGGTTGATTTCAGATTAAAATTTCGAAAATAGGACAATGTCAAAACGTTAAAAATGGAATATTTTAAGATTCGAATTTTGGAAATTGGGTCATTTAAAATGCATAGGAATTGAAATTGTATTATTTATAATTAAAAGCGTTTAAAATTGAATAATTAAAAACTGAATTTTTTAAGATTCGAATTTTGGAAATTGGATCATTTAAAATTCAGAGGAACTGAAATGGTATTATTTATAATTAAAAGCGTTTAAAATTGATTAATTAAAAATTGAAAACTTGAATTGGAATGTAATTTTAAATTTAAAGCGATTAAAATTTGAGAATTTAATATTGAAATCTAAATTGAATCTTTCCAAGTCAAAGCTTCTGAAATTCTAGTATTTTAAATTGCTATTACATAAAAAAATTATAATTTAACATTAAAGCTGATTAGACACATTTTTCTAAATTCAAAAATTAATTGAATTATTCTAAAAAACTTTCAAAATAAATAGTAATTTTAAATGGGAAATCCTTAAAAAATTTTAATTATTTGAAGTAAATTCAAACCGCCTAAAAATTATTTATTTTTAAATTGTTATTATATTTTCCAAAATACAACCAATTCAATTTTAATTGCAAAATTAAAATCTATGAAAGGGAAAAATGACAAATTTAGCGTTCCACATGAAAATTCAGAAATCTAAAATTGTAACCATTTAAAATCACCGAAATTATTCATTTACTGATGTATCAATTTCAGATACATAGTTTAATTTTTATATTTTTTTTATTTTAAACTTAGTTTTTAATTTTTCAATTTCAAATATTCGTTTATTAGATTTATTATTCATTCCTGAAATTTTCTAATTAAATATTTTTCAATTTGTAATGATTTATTTGTTTAAAGCTTCAACTAAAAATGGAACAATTTTAAGATATTAGATTGAAAATTAAAAATTTAAATAAACAATACAAAACAAGATTGCTGTAATATGATTCCATTTTTGGACATTGTATAGTTTTAAGCTTTTCAATTCGAAATTGCTTTATATTTACATATAAAATTATTGAATTCAAAACTGACTATCAATGCTTTATATACGAGTTTTAAAATATTTAATAGCGGAATGGTCCTGACATTTTTAATATTTGAATTTGAAACTACAATATTGTGAAATTTTAAATTCGAAACCTTCAAAAATTAATTTAAGAAAAAACTTAAGTTTCAAGGCCACAAAAATTAAATTGTTTTAGAATGGCGCGTTCAAAACTATCATTTTAAATTAAAGAAATTTTAAAGTATCATGTCGTGTAGTTGCATGTGACACTCAAAACGACTGGATAGATTTTTGAAATAAAAAATTTGATTTCTGCAAAAGCAAATCACGGTTATTTTCACCATTCAAAATTGCAGAATTTTAAATATTACGAGAAATATTGTGAACCTTGAAAGTTTAATTATTTTAAACACTTTGAAAATTATATGCTTTTTTTAATTGGAAACTTTGAAAAATTACAAAACGCGCGATTTATGAAATACGGTAAATCTCCCGGTGTAATATTTCTGTCCCGGTTTTCTCCGGGTGCAAGTTTCTCCCGGCTCTCCTGATTTTCCCGGGTGGGTGGCCACCCTGTTGAAATTAGGAATCTCAAAATTGCATTTTACAAAGGCAAACATTAAAGAGAAGAGTTATTTAAAAAATGAAGAAATGTGGAAAGTGTTTAGCTGTCAGACCCGATGAAAAAATATATTTTATCCATGCTTTAAATGTCCTTTGAATTTAATTATAAAAAATGTAAGTGCCGAGTATTCAATTGCAACAGTAAAAGGTTATTGGAGAAGATTAAAACATATTTATTACAACTTGATTTAGTTTTTGCAGACAAATATCAAATCTTAACACATTAGAAATAATGTCACAATTCAACGAAATACAATCTTAATTCAAAATAGGCGATTATCACGATAACTATTAAATTTGAGCTGAGAACTTTACGGCAAATTTTACTGAACACGCTGTACCACGAGCCAAACAAGAGAAACAGGTGGAAAGGTTAGGAAATGTCTACACGTTAGAAATTAATATTTTTGGGAAGAGTTAAGAGAAAATTGAATGTAAAAGACGTGGAACATGTAAATTCGAGGAAACGATGTATATTTACCGAGAAAAGATTCGATTTCGTTGTCGTCGAGGCCATCAGAGCCGTCAGAGAAATCAGAGAATTTACCGCGTCTTCCACCTCGAACAACTCCATTATATTTTGGCATTTTTCTTCACAAACTAAACCTACTAACAGCTCACCAAAACCATCAGGCAACCGGCTTTTTCTCATAAAATATCACTTCTGCTAACACAACTCGGAAGATAAACAAAGCACATGTAATTATATATATACCCGACCTTCACCATGAACAAACTGTAGAGAAAGAAATCCCAGAAAAGCGGACTACACGCGGCGACGGCCATGTGCTGATTTTTGAATTTTTCTCGTACACATGCGCAGGATCTAATTATTATTATCTTTTATCGTTATGTATTTCTTCTCATATTTCTTACTCCTATTTCGTAAATTTAGTATATATGTGAATGCTTTATCGATTTTTCAACGTATTCGACACGTTTATTTTCTCAATTGAAAAAAGCGATAACCTAAAATCTGCATGAATGAAAATAATCTTGCAACATGATTGGGGGAAATGAAAAAGGGTAATGTGGTGGGGGTGATGGACAAAATACCACGAATCACGTTGCAAGACTCGTTCCACAAGCTAAGGCACTTCGAAAATTTAACAAACCCAAAAATTTGCTTTTGGATTGTTAAATTTTGCCAAATTAAATACTATCAAGTACTTCAAATATTTTATCGACGAATACATATACCTTAGTGTGTCCAGATGCAGAAAAGACATTGTAAAAATTTAATCAAATGTTTTCGAATTTTTTCGTACGCGATTATTCATTCAAAGGCCGGAACTTCAGGGCGACATCTTCGCTTTTTGTGTCAAACTAAAAGAGAAGTTTCAAAATAATGCGTAAAATGCAGTTGGCAACACGCAATTGTGCCAAAAAAATGTGACATTTGTTACAAAAAGACTAAAGTTGGGAAGAACCGTGTAATCAAATAAAAGGCAGAATCAAGTGCAGATAAAGCTGTGGTCCATTCTTCAAAGTTCTTCAGGCGAAGAAGGCGTAAAGTGTTTAAGAAATTTGTTCTGGGTTTTAAAGCTAAAAAAGTGATTTATTAATTTATTATTTTGATGAGTGAAAAGTTGCTACGTAGAGGCTTATTATATATTTTTTTATTAATAGCTAAACAGCAACGAAAATGTTCAAAATACCAGTTTCAAGGTTAAACTTCATTGCCCTTGTCCTATTATTCACAATAGTTGAAATTATAGCAGAAGCTATTTTAAAGTAAGTATTTACTTTTTTATAAAGTAATAAAAATAAAATTTACAATTTTCTAATTTTTAGTGAGATTTTTTATAAGAGCACCAATTCTTGGCACCTTGGCCCCATTATTGTCATGCCAAAAACCGAGGTGAATTTTATTTTGGACACATACTTCATTGCACTGAATCATAATTATATGCATTATATGTAAAAAAAATAGTAGAATTAAATTAATTGTGGCAAAACGTGCTGAAAAATATATTATCTATTGAAACATTGAAGGGCGCTTAATAAAAAGGGGGGGGGGGGGAGGCAAGAATTGGTGCCCTCACCCTAGACATATGGAGAATTAATCTACTGAGAACGATTATATAAGTAGAGAAGGTAAAAAAGTGGAATGATTTTTTTGTAACATTCAATATTAAAATTAACTTATTAGTTATTTATATAGTTATATTGAAATTTATTATTTAAAGTTCATTAATGTTTCAAATAAATATATACCTGTACAATTGTTTTCAAAACAAAAAACCTGATCTTGAATTTGAAACAAATTTCACCAGTATAAGTGTAATATTTAAAAATAATTTAAGATTCTAAAAAAGTTTAAACTATTACTTTTTATGGTGCACATAACAACTTCAATTCGATTACTTATATTTATGGTATGTATTAGGGTGCTCAAAAAAATCTGTGATTTAAAATTTTTCAAACGCTACCCCCTAAATTTCTTCCTTTTTGTGAAAAATGCTGCCATATATTTTTTCAATTGTTCAGGTAAGAAAATGAATTTTCTAGGTTTTCAATGTTTGTAAAATGCAAATTACAGGCTAAAAAATTCGTTCGCCCCTAACAAGTATGTGTACCTTACATTTTATGAAACAAAACAAAAATTTGAAGGTATTATCGGGCTTAGAATAAGAAAATTTTGTATTTTCATTATAATTAATGGTCAGCAATGGCCCCTAAACATATATTTTCTGGGACGAATATGCACATGATATCTTCAACAATATAAAGTGAGTATTCTCCATATAAGGAATAAATGAACAATATTCATACCGGGTGATATAAAAAATCTTAACTTTCGAATTACACACAAAATACACATTTTTACAGTTTAAAAATACCTTTAGTACGTTAAAATGAATTTTTACCAATCATTTTATATCCAGCCCTAATTTTTAGCAAATAAAAATTCAATGAAATCCATAAGTAAATTAATAAGCAGAACTGATAAAAAAGCAAAATTGCACCAAAATCGACCTTAATTAACTAGCTCACATCTTTTACGGGTAAATGATAGGTAAAATACATTTTAAAGTACTATAGGAATCTTTAAACTGTAAAAATGTGCCTGTATTATAAACATCTTAAATTTATTCCTTACGGAAAATACGAGCCTTATAATGTAGAAGAAATTCTGTGCACATTATTTCAGGAAAAGAATGTTTTGGGCTCATTTCAGACCATTAATTGTAATGAAATTACAAATTTTCGTATTCGTGGTCCGATAATATCTACAAACAATTTTTTTTTGTTCAATAAAATATAGGCCTAATTTCTCAATAAATAAAAAGCACACTTTTTTGGACACCCTAGTTTGTATATTTTCAGCCGACATTCGTGAAAACCATGCAATCTAATTTTGATGTTACTTTTTCAATTAATTTTTCATATTATCCTCATATAAATTGCATTTTAGATTTGACATTTACCAGCAATATCCAGCTGAAGTAAGAAAATTTACAAAATATGCAGCACTGGCTCCCATCACGAATGAATCGGTCGTGCTCTATAAATTCATGGATGTACGTATCCCTAAATTAGAAATGATAATATTTCCCATTATTTCAACTCATAAAAAATTTTAAAAATTGTATCTAACAGGTACATCACTTTTCAAAACTTATTATTTTTATAGTCTGAATATTATGGAAAAATAAGCATCGGTCATCCTGCAAAAGAATTTAAAGTTGTCTTCGATACAACTTGGGGAGATGCTTGGCTTCCTTCAGAACGATGCAGTTTTTCAGAAATTGCTTGCAGTAAGAGTTGAAAAAAATTTTAAAAGAATTTCCATCTGCGAAAAGTATTTGTTTAAAATTAAAAAATTCACCCGTATTTCAATTTTTAGGAATTCATACTAGATATGACAGTACCCAATCTTCCACTTACCAAGCGGTTGGAACACCTGTAAATATAACGACTAACACTTTTTCCCTTTTGGGATTTTCATCAAAAGACGATTTTCACGTAAGATAAATATTTTCAAGTTTGTAAATTTCAGGCCTCACAGACTCTATTGTACCATATATCCCTATATTCAGTTAAGATCCCTCAAGTACCCTATTTTCAAGATTTGGTCTCTATGGTACGTGCCATAGGGACCTATTTGCAGCCCATAATGGAACTTTAAAATATTTATGCAAAGATTAAAGCTTCCAAGACTCAGGAATTTTGAAAATCAGAGAATTTCTGTAAGAAGTAACTGCAAACAATAATCAGGGCTGCCACACAGTCCCTATTAGACACCTTTTTCTCAAACCACTTCTTAGTCACTTTTTTAAATGAAAAGATCACAGTAGTCACCTTTTTTCAATAAATTCCATTTCTTTTTAATATTTCAGGGTATTTTTAAAGATTCCGAAATTTTTTTGATAGATTTCAATAATTTGAAGGGAGTTTTAAGATTTTAGGGTATTTTTAAAACTTCTAAGCATTTTCAAGAGCTTTTAATTTGAAGAAATTTCAAAGCGTTTGAAATATTTTAGGATAATGCATTTTCTAGAATTTCGGAAGATACGGAATGATTTTACAAGTTTTAAGATATTTTAAAAGATTTCCGAGTATTTCAATGATTTTAAGGAATTTTAAAGCTCTTAATGTATTTCCCAGGATTTCAGGAAATATAATCATAGAATTTCACGGGATTTTATAATATTTAGTGAATTTTAAATCATTTATTCCCGAGAAGTGAGGTATCTTAAAGGTGATCAAAGATTTTAAGAGATTTGAAATTGTTTTTTGGAATTTACCCTGAATTCTTATTAATTTATCCT
>CAKNWU010055489.1:0-11385 GCA_932072015.1 Andricus quercustozae
CTCCAACATGTTCTCCACATTATATTCACTCTCGACACATGTTTGAAGTATCAAAAGATGATTTAAACTAATTAAAAGTGTTGTAAACACGGCTAACGTGACACCGACCGTCAGTCGCTCGAAAAATGCGTTTCGGGTGTGTTCGCTCGGCGTTCGGTAGAGGTCGTGACACAGCCACTTCTGTTTGACATTCTGGAGTGTCGATTGACACTCTGGAGTGTAGATTTGACTATACTGATATTGAGTCTGAATTACCTATGAATATTCAAACAGACTATAAAATTATGGTCTGCCTGACTATGAAGAAAAAATTGTCGATCGTACGTGAGACGATTTAGATTATCAAACTGACCATATAAATTTTGACACTTCAAGTTTGACTATCCATTTTTCTCCGTGATAGTCAACAAATAATATACATACAATAACACATTTTTTTAATAACATCACTAAAACATAATTTATAGACAAATTAAAGAAAAAATGATGTTTTTTGCCTTTAAATGCTCACATTTTAATATTTATGTATATAATTTGTTTATGATATTAAAAAATAACATCGAATAACACATTTTCGTTTCCAAGTATGGCCTGATCGATAAAAGTAAGTTATTTGAATGCCGCAGCTCCTTAAAATGTATTGCTTGCAATCGATTATTACTTAAATACTAAAAAATGCTATTCAATTCTATCTCATTCCAATAGCCAAAAAATTATGTGCTCCAAATTTCAGTCAAAAGCGTTAATATTTACTACTAGCAAACAACCCTTGAAGTTTTCCATATTATTAACACGGGGAAAATGTGAAGGAATGAAAAATCCTCGTACTTTCCTCATTTTTTGTCGAATTCTTCTATAAACGAAGGACCGCAATCTTCTTTGAAATCCGAAAAAGCTAGCATAGAGCAAAGATAAAAATTTTCAAAATGGCGGTCCCACAAAAGATTACTAAAAATATGGTATTTTCTATGGTTTTCAACAAAACGGAACAAATTTGGCAAAAAGTCTTTCTATTAGCTACAGAGCAAGCACTAACTTTAAAAATTACAATTTTTGGAAAAATCCAAAATAGAGGCTGGTTAGATTACAAATAATGAATAATTTCCCCATTTTTCAAGGAAATCCTTTCAAACTTCACAAGATAAGCCAGTTTATTTTCAGAAACTACACTGTTAGAAATATCTGGTTGAATTTTCAACCGCATGTGGTTGAAGTTTTATACAATTACTGTGGTTGAAATGTCAACCACTTGTAAATGAAATATCAACCACACATGTAATTGAAATTTCAACCATGCAGTTGAAATTTCAACCACATGTAATTGAAATTTCAGTAACGAGAAAAAAAATTTGTCTGCACAATTAGTAAATTTCAAGGCAATTATAATTTTTCAAAAATCTTAAAGAAAACCCATGAAGATTCCTGAAAAATACTGTGCTTTGAAATTCAACTGTACCGAAATAATTCTGATAAGGAATCAGTGGGTTATTTCGTACGTTTGTGTCGTGTGATCCATGAGATTAACAAAGTGCATATAATATTTAGGAAAATAAGCAGCTTTAAAGAAGAAAAACAAAAGGTCTGTTGGAATTATATTACCATAATGAGTTGCGCGCCCAATCAAACTTTTCAACACTCGTTTTTGTAAACATAACCTAAAAAAGCAAACAGCAGTTAGTACCAATAGTCTGAATGAAATTTTCCCATTATGATAATATTAATCCAACGTACCTTTTGTTTTCTTCTTTTCCTGAATATTATATCTCCTTTATTAATACAAACGTACGAAATAACTCCTCGTGGAACTTGTCTCTTTGGGTCTGGCCTGGCGGGGAGTATGAGGGCGCATTGTGTATGCCCAAATGTCTTATTGAATTTTCAACTACATTTGGTTGACTTTTATTTCAACTCCGCGGATGAACGAGATTTAAACCACAAAAGTGGTTGAAAAGTGGTTGAATTTTCAACATATTTCTAACAGTGTATGCAGTAGTCATTGACACCCGAAGTTTTGAAAAGATCCAAAGTGGCGACTGTTTATATTACAAAAAAATATTTCTAGATAAAGAAAGCCTCTAAAACTTGACAAGATGAGTAAATTTATTTGCAGAAACAAGGAAATAGTCAGTGACATCCGAAATTTCGTAAAAATCATAGATAACGGCTAGTTAGATTACAAAATATTATTAATGTCCCTATTTTTTAAGAAAACCCTCTCAAAACTTGACAAGATGAGCAAATTTAGTTGCATTTACAATGCAATAGTCAGTGACATCCGAAATTTTGCAAACATTCCAGATTTCGGCTTCTTACTTTTGAAAATATGTTTAATTTCTCCATTATTCAACGGAAGCCTCTCAAGCTTAACAAGAAAAGCCCATTTATTTTCATACACTGTGCAATAGTGCGTGACAGTCGAAATTATGAAAAAATCCCAAATGGCGGTTTAAACTAAAATTGCCAATTCAACTAATAGTTTTCATTTTTATTAAAAAACGTCGACCTGATTGAGAACATTTGGCAACAGTATCTATTAATAACCACTATCAATACAATATGAATTGTTCTGAAGAAAATTCTGTTGAAAAATGTGCATATTAATTATTTTTCTTAAATTATAACCAGCCGCCATCTTGTATTTTTTCAATATTTTAGCTGTTGCTGACTATTGCATAGTTCTACAAATAAATTTCCTCATATTGTAATGTTTGAGAAGCTTTCCTTGAAAAAATGGGAAATGAATATTTTCTTTGTAATCTAAACAGCCGCCAATTTAGCTTTCATTAACATTTTTAATTTTTAATTTCAAAATTTTCTTGATTAGCTATTAACAGGAATTCTAATTACATTCACATCATTCATGATTGAGAAAGTATTATAATTGTCCAAAATTTGACACCAGAGTTTTTCAACGGATCTCCACGTTTTGACACCCCCTCAAGCCCAAAATCATGTTTTGACGATGGCGTCTGTCAGCCTCTCCGTCCTTCCGTAAACACGATAACTCTTCAAAAAATGAACGTATAATATCGACCTTTTTTCACACTTTTTTTAGGTCCTAAAAGAAAGAACGAGTTCGTTAACTAGCATTTCGTGACCAACGGTTATGGTTTTATCCATCGAAAAAGCTATTCAAAAATCGAATATTTCGTTTTTACGCTAAATGCTGACAAAAACGTGAAAAAAGTTTGAAAGAGAATTGAAGCGCTTCAAAATATCTACAATTTTTGTTTCAACCACTTTTCGATAGGATTAATCTTTTTTTGTTTGTTCTATACATCGAAAATCGTCTTTCCTCAGCATGTGCTTCCCAGAAAGACGAGGAGGATCCGATGAAAAAAAGGCACCCTGCTGGATTTTTACACTGGCTTTCCAATATAAAAAATTGACTTGCATTATCGCAATTTGCACGAAGACAAGAAGAAGCACATACTTCTTTCAAATTGTAAATAATTACAGATAGTTCAACTATCTCCAATTCCAATCATTTCATTATCCCCATTAGAACTGAAGATAGTTCAGTTGCATATACATGTTCAAAAAACGAACAATTTTTAATATTTTGCTAATTTTTTAACGGCAAATTGTTGAGAAATGTTTAAAGTACCACCACGAATTTTTTCAGATTTTTTCAGATTATTTTTTCAATAAAAAACTATGCTCCAAAGTTCACTGTTCTTAAAAGCTGTCAAATTTCCTCCTTACTTTTTAGCAGTTTTTCAGCTATGTAAGCTGCAAAAAAATTTTCGGGATATTCTTTTTTGGCTCATTAACGTAGAAAATTTTCACCTTTAAAATGATCCATCATTCATTGAGCTAGCATTTTTTCTTCACATACTTTTTCAACGTCAAAGCCAGAGGACTCGAATTTTCTCGCCGATAGTAGGGTTTCTATTAGAACCGATTTTTGGTTCCAAAAGAGGTGCAACAAAAAAGAATCTCTCTTGCTGAAAAGTAACCCAAAATAATAAATGGTTTCCAAACGAACCTTGAATTCTTGAATGGAAGATAGTACACATAAAATGTGACAGTTTTTAAGGATATGTTGAAACTCTGACGTTTTCAACTGCGCATGTACCAAAAAGCGCGGGTTTATTTAAAATTATATAATATACACTTGCAATATTACGTTAACATTGGATTTTTAAAGAAGTTAGGTATTTTTATCATTCATTTTAATTTGCTTCAAAGAAGAAGAAAAAATATTAATTTTTACCATAGTAAAAGAGTTCTATTGGAGTCTCAGTTCTAAAACATACGAACATTTACTTGAGCCGCAACATTACCGAATCCCCAGATTTTTCTGTGAAGATAATCATAATATGGAAAACTTTAAGTGGTGTGTACTAGGGGTAAATATTAACCGATTTGATTATTATTTGAAGCATATCATTCTTTTGGTCATTGGAACGAAACACGCCCCTGGGAGTAAAAGAATTTGGCAAACAAATTTTGACCACGTGTTTAAATATCTTCTAAGTAGATATTTGCATGCATGCTATTCTGTTCTTATCTTATTTTTCCCCGAAGACTTTTTAAATATTCCCTCTCGTCAGCATTTATGTTAAGGCAACAATAGTCTCTATCAAACACAATGTATAAACATGTGTTGCATGCTGTTTGAAGCAAGTATGCAAATGATTAATCCGTACATATTTGACGCCGTGAAATTGAAAATTCCACTATCGTCTGAGCGTAAGTATCTAGTAAGTATAATAATCGACACGTAAGTACTGAAAGGTTTAAACGAGCTTACCTACAACGAGTAACATTCTCGTATATCCAGTAAAATGAGATAGGTCGTTAAGCTGTCTTTAAGTTCGCAACGTAATACGGTAATTACGGAAATGTTGGCCTCGTCTTCACCGACAGGAGGTTAAAAATGTTCGAGTGACGATGGGCCTGAAGATCGATGAGCTGACGTGTAAAGTCTGAACAAGGGGTAAAAAGGCAAAACAAAAAAGAAAAGGAAAGATAAAGAGTTTCTGAGAATTCTGTACTCCACTTGTTCGTTGTATCGGAAGGAAGAATGATCGATGATTTATTATGACCCCTTACTAATTCTATAATCTGGACGTAATGAAGGTCATTATTGTAATGCTTGTCTTCGACCGAGATGATCGGCGTTGGTCTGAAACCTGTGATCACTCCTGGCAACCAACCCCAAAGCCCGGCCGACGCCGCATGATTGCACGTTTATGTGATTCCTGTTATTTTCAATCATTACTCCCCGGATCGTGGGCGCCTCGCACCACCCAATCAAGGGGTAATCCTCATAATCAAGGGGGCAAAAAAACGGGTTTAGGCGCTGTCTTTGGCTTTTTCTTTGTTTCGAGTAAGCATGCCTGCTTGCTTTATAACAGACTTTACCAGCGGATAAATAGCCGTATGGCAAAAACAAGGGCTGCAGTCATGATTCACTCGAATATTAGCCAGCACTTGCCAATCAAATTTGCCCTCTCGATTGTTAGCCTTTTCTCCATTTCCTGTGTATTTACTGCAGAGTATGTCTTGGATAATTACTATAGGAAGCAACCTCGTATTGATCGTTGATAATCTTTTTTCATAAATGTTGATCTGCCTTCCAATTTTGCGAAGTAGTAGCAGATAAGAATACTTGCCAATTTTTGGTTAAGTTATAATTTTATTTGTGGGTCATTAGAACATTCCAAGAACAGAATGAACGTTTTTAGAACTGTTCCGGAGAAAATTGACAACAAATGCAGAAATATTTTCATATTTAAATAAAGTATTTATATATAATTAACTATTTCTATGGAAAAATCGCCATAAAATTAGTTAATTAGCTGTAATAAACGTTAAACGTTTATAGTAAACGCCACCCTGGTAAGAAATATTTTCACATTTTCAGAATACTCTGCATAAAATCTCGTATCAATTACTATTCTTTATAGACTGTGCATCAAATAAATACAAAGTTTTTAATTTGGACCATTGAATTGGAAATTATTTCAATCAGAAGCAATTGTGGAATCTTAAAAAAATCTCATAGTCATTATATCCCGTGAAATTGGTTGAAGTCCTTGAAAATTATTTTTACACTTTTTCTGGTATTTAGGTTTGCAAAAGCTATAAAAGGTGATCTAGAACGAAAATATTTGCTTAACAAAAAGCAATTTATGGACAATCTATGTTAACATCTATGGCAATGAACGTATATGATGCATGACGCTGGCGCGTTTGTCCGAGACGAACTCTATCACAACCGATTTGTTATAGCCAAGACGTGATCGCCGACATGCCTTTGATACAAAATCGAGACAGGTTGTGGCAAAAAATGCGCTGATTGCCGTAAAACCGTCAGCGTCGAATCACCTGCTCCCGCGTTTTGACGTGATTCTTCGTTTAGGTTCAGAAATTAGCAGTCTCAGAAAAAGACTAACGAAATTGGCAACACAAATAGGTATTTCAATTGATTTACAAAAAGTGTGTCTATAGAAATCCAGTAAAAGTGAAAATTAAAACAAAATCTAAGTTACCAAAAATGGATATTGGTTTAGAGCTAGAGATTTCCATTGAGAAACAAAGAGAATTCTTGATCATTACAATAATATCCTAGAGAGGAGCAATTTATGTTATTGCACCTCTTTCTTGTGTTTACAAACGATATATTCTCTGAAAATTATGCAACGTTTGAAATTGTTTGAATAATCCTGCGTTACATTCGAACTTCTCCTAATTACAGAAAATGGATTCCAAGAAAAGGATTCTTACTTTTCCAATCACTCACTCGTCCATGCAATGTTTCTACGTAAAGAAGCAGACTCGTCCGTGATTGGTGCAATCGAAAGACAAAAGTCCTGCAGAGCACGAGAATCACCGGACATTTACTGGGAGCGTAATAACAGTGTTCTGCGGCTCGTTAGAAGTTCCAGGAACATGGGTGATCTTTATCAAGCGGTGTTGAAAATTACACCCACCTAACGAGATTTGTCTAATCACGGTGATTTCGTCTGCCTCGGGAAAGGTAAGAGGGTATTCCTCAGATTGGCGTAGATTAAAAAAAGCCGGTTCTCTGCAACTGACCTAAATCAACTTAGAAAAAATTGCAAGTATTAATATTAATGAATCCAATTACTAAGTAAAATTGAGGCGATGTTTAAAGTGGGTTAAAGAAATCCTAATTTTACTTACTTTTTCTTAAAATTTTCGAAAGTTTTTAATTAAACAACCTTTACAACAACCTTCACACAACCTTCTGGTATTTCCCAAGTATTTTCAACTGGCAAGGAGGAAATTCTTTAAAATAACAACAAAGAACCCCGCACAAAAACACTAGTCATAATTGGTCCAACTCCTGTCAGGAAATTTCTTCTGGTTTCATAATGTACAGAATAAATGATTTTCAGTAAAATCCGACAATAGCCACTTTCCTATGTATTTTGTGCGAGGTCCTTTCCTCTGCAAAGATAATGTTCCCGTGCAGAAATTTTCGAATCTGGCACTGATAAGGATAGAAACGCACAGCCTGATCTGAAATCGGGTCACCAGATCCGGCCCCGGTCAAGGCACACTGCCAAGGGAGCGTTTTTAGTTGAAAACTCAGCTACTTGGTTAAAAGTTTAACTACTTTGTTAAACATTTTTTTTATTGGCTCCAGATTTTACTATTTTGTTGAAAATCAGTTCTTTTTTTCTTAAAGGATGTTTTTAACTAAAAATTTAAATATTCCCTTATTGGTCGAAAATTGATCATATATATTTTAATTCTCAACAATTTGTTGAAAATTGATGTATTTTGTTGCAATTTCCAATTTATGTCAACAAATTATTATTCTAGATTGAAAAATCAACTAGCTGATTAAAGGTAGAACTACTTTTTTTTTAATTGAAAATTTATCTTTTTTGATTGAAAATTCTATTGTTTTCGTAAAAACTATTGAGTTAAAAATGTAACTGTTTGAATAAAAAGTCGTCCCTTTTGTTTGATGGGGCAACTACATTGTAGAAATTAATATTTGTATGTCCACAATTCAACTATGTGGTTACAGATTCAACTATTTTGTTGAGAATTAATTTATATTGTTGAAAATTTAACTACACTGGAATTTGCAATTATGGAGTCCGAGATTACTGCATTCCCAGAATTGATGGCCTCGGAATTTGTAATTCGAGGAGCGCGAGAGGGGCAGCTCAGTCAAGCGTGACAAACGGCTCGAGAGCTGCCGTCTCTGCGCGTTAGTTGCATCAGGTTACATCATACGTCTCAACACAACAGAAATCGTTCAGCAGCCCTGCCTGTTTACGTTTTGAGTGTCTGGATGTATGGTGAAGGCAAGAAATGTCCGAAACCGCTCGTAACTTCGAATTCCAGTGTATTTTGTCAAAATGTTATATTTTTTGTTCGAAAATTCAACTAATTTATTTATCATTCCTCTTTTTTAATTGAAAATTCATATTTTTTAGAGGTCTTCATAAACATAACATATTAATTAGGCACAACAAAATTTAAATAATGAGAAGTAGAAAGCTTCACCTTGAAATGCTTTAAATTGTGTAGTGTGAAATCAAAAGTAGAAGTATTCAAACATGAAGAAGGAAGTACCTATTTTGTGAAGAATAGCCCATATTAAATAGATTTTTTTCTAATTATAAGAAGGCTGAAATTATGAACTGACTAAATAATATCTGAAACGCCATCTTTAGACGAGATTGGTAATTAATTACTCTTAGGTAGTACGATGAAGCTTGTTGAAATTTGTACCTTGAATGAAATTGTGATGTCGTGCAGAGTTATTCGAAATTAAACTTTGATCACCATCTCAGTCACTTGAAAGGCTATTCGACGACTCTTCCGTCTACGTTTAAATTCAAGTATTCGATCTATGTAAATCATAGCACTCGATAAGCATCGGCTATTAATAATTTATTGGAACACTTTCCGGTTGCCGGTTGGCCTCAAAAGTCATCAGATTATAGAATAAAGTTAGGAAAAATCATAACTTTACCAAGTTATGCTTAAATTTTCTTCAGACTAGGTGTCGACATTTCTATGCATAAGTTGGTCTTGTTTTAACTATTAGACTCCACAAAAAAAAACGACAGACCATTCTTTTTGTGATTACGACTACATCAAAATTTCAACAGAGCACGAAAGAAAATGTTGACGGACTTACGGAATTTTGTGGCTGTCTGATGTTTGACATCAACACGGTTTCTTAATTTATAAAAACAAAATTTTTACTAAAGAACAAAGTATATATAATCATCTGAAGCTGTCTTAGCATATGAATATAATTTTTTCTTTTATAGGTATGATTTAATCGAAGAGTGAAGTAATCTTCTGGTATTGGTGGACACTAGACAGCCTATACTATTTTTTCCGTATGAGTGCTCTCAAATGCGACTGCTATTAATATTTCTGACAAACAGTTTTACAGCCTTGTTAGTTGGAGATTGCAAGAATTTATGACAAGGGAGTGGAGGTTATCGACTGTCGGCACACGCGGATGACCGAGTTCTCTTCGTTTTTATATATTCGCGGATATTTCATCACTATAAAGTCAGTATCGAGGCCAGGGCATAGCGTAGAAATTAGATCTGTAAGTTCAGAAAAATAATCTTTTCCCATAAAGCATTCTTTATTTACTCTTATGTTTAATCGTAAGCATTGATTATGGATATCAAAACCGCTTTAAATGAAGACATAATTAGAAAGGATTGATAATGCAAAATTATTTAGGTCTTAATGTTTGACATTTGAGGTTTCTCACTTTTGAACTGATATTATTTATATTTTTACCCGATTTCCCTAATCTGTAATCGACTTCAATACATATCCAATATATAATAATCGACATCCAATATGGAATTTGAATCCTACGAAAATTCGAGCAAATGCGAACAGTAGTATTACAGATATACCCGGGGGAAAACTACCTTACTCTTCGCTCTATGGGGAAAAAGACGAGCTAGTAAGATGGGTGAATTGAAGACGTAAGTCAGCGAGCGATAAAAGCTGCTCTAAATAAAGCGGTATGTATGGTAATCGCGAAGCCGATAAGGTGTCATAGTATCATCCTCGCTATATGTATAGAACGTCGAACATATTCTATCAGTCTGATAGCTCTCGGCGGGACGCTCGATGGGGTGGAGCATCAGCGGATGTGTTGATATCTAATACCCTGCACCTCCATGTTGTTGGATATAATGTTCACCCTGCGTTGCCTGCGTTGCCACGACTAAACTTTCCATATAAGTAGAGCGCCACCTGGTAAATAATGCGTCTCGGGTGCCGTTTTATCCTATCCTGCAGTGTTGCACATTTTTCGACGATACTTCGATATGAAATATTTGAATGAATTTTTCTGTAAAAAGGAAGGCAAGCTTAACTGCAGATAAATATCCCTTTATTCTTATCAATATGCTTTAGATTTTTTTGTATCATGGCACTAAAGAAATGCGTGTTAGAGCTTGGAAAATAAATCAAAAAGTCTTCCTCAAAAAACAACAGTTTTGTAAAAGTTTTAATTTTGAAAAATATGTAGTTAAGGAACTACAATCCATTATTTTTAAAGGTCCATTTTTAGAAGAGGAAAAGTTGAAGAGGGAAAAGAGGTATTGAAGTGAAATAGTGAAAGGGGTTAAAGTGAGCAGGAGACGGTCAGTAGAGGTAAAAGGTATATGAGTATAGTGTTGAAGAAGTAGTGGCGAGGTAGCGAGGGTGCTAGAAGCAGAGAGGGAAAGGGGAGAGATGAAGCTGAGGGGTTGTGCAATGTAGAGGGAATAGATGTAAGATATTTGTAGGAGGTGGAGGTTTTATATTATAGTAGATTACTATATAGGTGATGTAGTAGAAAGTGTAGGGAGTTAAGGTGATTAAGGAGGAGAAGACAAGTAGGTAGAAGGAATGATGGGTAGATGTGAGGAAATAAGAACTGATGTTATAGGGAGATCTGTTGATGTTGACGAAGTAGTAGGTGGAGAAGAGGGGAAGGATTATTTATAAAGGAGTTGTGATGGGGAAGTGGGAGTGAGGGACAGAGAAGGGTAAATAAATATAGGGGTGTGTGCGATGAACAGAGATGAATAGAGTGAGGAGATAGAAGATGGAGGGAAAAAAGCCAATAAGGGATAAAAGAGTTGGAAGTTGGTGGCAGAAGATGTTGAAGGTTAAAGAGTGAAGGGGGTCAAGGGGTGAAGGGGTGAGTAGAAGAGGGACATTGGGGATAATTTAAAAGTAAACGGAGTTTGGGAGAGAAGCAGCAGAAATTTGCCTTTGTCCATGAATCTATTCTTGAAGGGCGTTTTCTGGACACTTAATGAACATTTATTCTTCTAAATATAACTTATAAGTTCATAGGCATTGTAAAAGCAGAATAATTATTTAGGTGGATCGTAATACTGCTTTGAGTATTAAAATAAA
>CAKNWU010055502.1:0-10748 GCA_932072015.1 Andricus quercustozae
GAGTAGACACTCTGAATAAATTAATACGAGTCTCAAGATATTTACCTTGCTTTTTAATTCATAAATGTCTTCTTTTGCCTTACTTTCAAACAATCCTTTTTCCATTTTCATAATCTTATTGTCGTTCTAAAACAATAAATAATGATCAAAAAGTTAAATACGTCCATTTATCTTTAAAAAAAGAACTTCAATTTTAAATTGTTATATTAAAAATTATTTTTCTACCTTAATCATTTGATAATCTGCTTGCAATTTGACCATACAATCTGACTTTTCTTTTAATAAGCTCTTCAAAATGCAAACCATTTCTTTGGAGTTGTTCAATTCTGAAATACAATCTTCTCTTTGTTGCTCCGTGGAGAGCAATTTTTCCTTCAGTTGCTCAATTATTTCATTTTGTTCAGCCATGCAAGATTCGTAGCATTTCGTTTGCTCTTCAAGATTTTTTATCTGAAAATAAATATATTATATAATAATTTAATTTTAAAAGTGAATTTATTTAAAAATTATTTCAATTGACCTCATCATTTTGTATAATGATATCATCGTATAAATGTCCGAATCTCTCTTTACATTGGATTAGTTTTTTGTCTTTTAATTCATTTATTTTCTTCAACTCTTCCATTTTCTGTAATCGCGATTCAATATTATTTACTTTTAAACAAAATTTTTATCTGCGTAGTTAAATATTAAAGAATATATATAAAAAGTAAAATTTTCATTTAATTTTAGTTCTACATTATTAGAGTTTTTTTTTATCTTTTTTTAATTTTCAGACCTCAAATTCGTTTCTAAGTTCTTGCAACGTTTGCAGCTCCTCCTGTTTGTCTTTCGCTTCAGCAGTCAAAGATTTTATTTCACAACTGCGTTTATACAACTCGTCTTTTACAACAGAAGGATCAAGTTTCTATAAAGCGATGCATAAAAATTAAAAACAAATTAATTTATCATTTAGGAAATATTATTAATTACCTCTCTTTGATTAACATCCAATTTCAGTAATAGTTCCTCAAGTTTGACTCCCTGATCTTCTGCTATCTGCAATTTTGCCATCAATTCTTCATTTAATTTTCTTCCTTCCTCTAACTCACTACTTAATTCTTCATTTTCAGAATTTAGCCTCTCCAATTCTGATTTTAAATTAGGAATACACTCTTCACTCTGCTTTTTCAATTCCTCTTCAATAATATCGAATTCCACTTTACATTTTTTCAGTTCCAACTTCAAATCTTCATTTTCTTTTTCCAGTTCCGATTTAAATTGCATAGCTTCATTACTAAGCTTTTGAAGTTCTGATTTTAAATTTGGAATGCACAAACACTCTTCACTCTGCTTTTGCAATTCTTGTTTGATAATCTCGAAATCTATTCTGTACTTTTCAAGTTCTCTCTTCAAATTCGCATTTTCTTCCATTAGGGAATTAGATTCTTGCTGCAAACTTTCAATTTCTTGGTCACTTATTTTGCACTCAACGCTTTTTGTCAAAAAGGACTTTTTTTGCTTTTCTAGACAGCATCTGAAAATTAGTTTCAAATTAGTTCAGCATCAATTAGTTTTAATTTATGTTTAAAATACTTGATTAAATTTCTTAAATTAAAATAATTACTTTAGTTCGAAATCTGTTTTCTCCCACAAAATTTTTGCACTTTTGAATTGTTCATCAAGAAGCCGGTTGCTCTTTTGGAGACTATCAATCTGAAAATAAAAAAAATAATAATGAATTTAATTTAAAATTGCATGATAGAATTTTCTGTTTTAAAATATTCATTACCTGAGATTTCAAGATTTCACAATCGCACGTACGAATTCGTAACTGATCCTAGAAATAAAACAACCTTGAGCAAATTCTTTTACAATTTTTCAAATTAATTTTTATATCGAATTTTTAAATAAAATACCCTGAAATTAAAACAAAAAGTTAAAACTGAAAAACGTAATTCATTTTTGTAATCAATTTTATTTTTATTTTACAAACTCTGCATTTATAATAATTATAGTTATACTGATTACTCTTCGTAATATCAAAATTCAATACTTACCTCTAAGCAGTAAATATTAGCTGAATATATACAGTGGACAAGAATTATTTTAAACAATTCGTTATATTCTTTATAAATAATTTTCTGCTGCAGTGATTCAATTGAATCGCGCTGGACTTCCAGTAAAGAATCTTGTTTTGCTGCCTATGATATTAAACGAAAAATAGATTAAAAAAGCTAGTTGACAAAAAATTTATAAACTATTTAACTTGCCTCCGCAAAACATTGGCTGTACTGGTGCTGCGTTTCTGTGAGGTAAATGCTCAATCTACGAATCGCTTCGTTCTTTCTCTCATTCTGAAATTGAAGTCTTTCGTTTACAGTATTTAAAAATAAAAAATAAAATCACTTTCATAATTTGTGAATGAAACCAAATTCTTCCTGAATTTATATTAATTTAGACAAAATTTAGTCTCTAACTTACTGATTGAAGTTGCTCGCACTAGTATTATTTTCAAAAAAAAAAACACCATGCATTGTCAAAAAGGCACACAATAAATAAAAATTAAAAAAGCACACCAAAAATCATTGTTAGAATATTTATTTTATTTACAATGACGCACGTTCCGATGCCTATTTACATAAATATAACGCAATTTGTACCTTATCATAATAATACTAATTTAAATAATAATTTCCGTTACTGCAAAAGCAGCTGATTTTTTGTTTGAATCGAGTACAACTTAAAATTCATTTGCATCTTTTTAAAACGTGCGATTGTGGACATTTATTTCTACCGATTGAGAATAATTTAACTTTCTGAAAGGGATCTGTTTTCGCAGCTGAAGACCGGATTTTTTTAGTAAAACAACACTCGCTATGTGTTAAACATCGTGCACATTCCCATGATTGAATACTGTAGGCGATACTGAAGTCCATAATTCACTCACTTCGCTCACTGATTTCTGCCCCACTTGGTCCAAACTTCGTTTAGTTTGAACCACGGCATTTTGTAAGTGACCGATTGTTTGTACTTGAAGTTCAATCTACAATTTCGAAAAATAATATCGCAATTATCGTACCCAGGGAACAATATAACATAAATAAATTTAAAAAAATTTTTGTGAATTTATTAAATATTCCAGAGTATCTACCTTATTTTGTAACTGTTGATTATCTTTTTCAAGATGAGTGATGACCGCATCCTGCGTATTAATCTGCAAATTAAATTTTTTGTTCAAAAAGTAAAAAACGTAGATCACTTAGGGGCCATCCGTAAACTACGTTACCAATTAGATATTTCGTATAAATTTGGTTCTTTTTTGGTTAAAAATTAATTTTTTCAATTGAAAACTTAAATATTACATTTTTAATCGAAAATTGATATTTTTTAGTTAAAAATTCAACTATTTGTTTAAAATTTATCTTCTTTAGTTCAAAATCGAACTATTTAGTTGAAATTTGGTCAAAAACCAAAACATCGAGAAAAAAGATATAAAATAAAAAATAAAATATTTGGATGAATCTTGAACTCTTTTGTTGAAAATTTATTTGTTAAAGATTAATCATTTTAGTAGAAAATTAGTTTGTATTTTTTGCTTCAGACTTAATTTTTTGAACTAAAAATGCAAATATGCTATTCTTGGTTGGAAAGTCATATTTATGATTGAAAATTGATGTTTTCTGGTCGAAAATCTAACTATTTGGTTAAAAAATATTGTATTTGGTAGAAAATTCGTATTTTTTGGTTATCTTCTTGTAGGAAAATTAATAGTTTTTGGTTGTAAAGTGAACTATTTGGTTGAAAATTCGTTTTTATTTGTTGAAAATTAATTTTTTATAACGAAAATTTAACTATACGTTTGAAAATTCATCTTATCGGGTTTAAAAATCAACTGTTTTCTAACAAATTCGACTTTTTTCCTTGAAAACTTCATTCTTTTGTAGAAAATTCGTATTTTTTGGTTAAAAATAAACTGTTTGTTGAAAATTCAACTCTCCGGATAAAAAATTCAACGGTCTTCTAAACAATTCAACTATTTAGTTCAAAATGTGAAATTATTTTTGGTAGTATTTTTATATTTTTTGTTTAAAAATTCTGTATCTCTGTAGGTTGAAAATGCAACACTTTGGTTAAAATTTTAACTATTTTCTTAACACCTCAACTACTTTGTTGAAAGTTCAATTATTTTGATGAAAATTCAACTATTTTGTTGAAGTCATATTTAAAAAAAAACTCAACTGTTTTCTTAAACAAATCATCCCTTGCATTGAAAATTGATCTTTTATGGTAGAAAAGTCATCTTTCTTGGTTAACAATTAACTTTTTTGATAACAATTCAACGTTTCGGGCTAATATTTTTTGTTTGACAATTCATCCTCTCAAAATTCGAAACGTAGTTTAAGAGCGTCCCCTCACTTGGGGAAATGAATGAAACCCACATACCTTTTGAATCATGCAAAAGCTATCAAATAATTATCACAACACACAAGCGGAAAAAGGTGATAAGGTAGAAACTGTTGGATTGGAAATTATTAACATGCAGGAGTTAAAACATTAGTCCGGAAATAAAATGCGATTTGATACAAATTATAATTTTTGAGCGATAAAATGCAAGGTGGCCGCTGGACCGGGAAACTGGAAAAACGGGATATGACAGTAAATTTATTATTTGAACCGGAATTAAAAAAAAATGTATAGAAAATCAAGCGCTTGAAATATCATTAGCTTGATATCAAACGAAATTATGTAATATTTAATAAGTTTGATTTAAAATTCTTTTGGGTTCGGAAAGTTGATTTGTAACATTCTCAAGTATGAAATAATATTCCGTTTACATTGTGTACTTCTAAAGCCCTTCACTTTTAAAAATGGTTATTTTTTAGATTTAATTTCTAATAATTTATGTTCAAATTAACAAATTTTTAAATACAATTTTAAAGGCTTGAACAGTTTTAAGTCGATAAACTGTAAATATAAATTAATTCAAGATTTAAGAAATCGAAATTTAATGCTTAAAATTGAATAATAAATGACTGTGGAAAGCTCAAAATTGAACGATTTGTAAATTTCGGATTGAAGTTTTATATATTATTTTCAATTTTCAAACTAATTTCAAATTTTTTCAAAATTAACTATTTTAAATTGGAAACCTTAATAGTTGAATGATTTTTTTAATATGTAATTGCGAATCTAAAATTTGGTAGTGTCAAATTTTTAATTTTAACAACAAATTTCAATTATTCTGTTTTTTAACTGAAATTGTTGAATCGGGAAAAGAATTTGACAATGTAAAATTACGTGATTGTAAACATTTTTTGAAAAAGTTAAATTTTTCTGGTTTACAACGGTATATTCTTCAATTTTGAATGGTTAAAATTATAACATGGATTTATTTTTTGACAACAAATCTTCTGAATTCTTATCTTTCAAATATCTATGATCCTAATTAAAAATTAAAGAATTTTGGAGTTTGATTTGCTAGGTTTTAAAAACCTAATTTAATTTTTGAAATTCGGTGGAAAAACGGGAAACGAGCTGGAATTTTTTTCTTGAATTTTAGCGACCATTCCGGATACAAATAACAATAATTTTGAATTGATAAGAATGAATACCTTCTCCTGTAACTTCGCGTGTAGATCTGTGCGTTCGTTTTCCTTCAAGAGTATTGTGTCTTTCTGAATCGTGATGATCGCCTCCTTATCATCCAACTGTAAGAAAGGAATTTTTAAAATATTTTTAACCCCAATTATCTAAGGCAAGAAATTAACTTGGATTTTTTTCACTCACAAGTTTGTCTTTAGAGTACAAAGCGCTTCTCAGCTTTTCCATTTCTGCGAAGCAACTTTCGACGTTGGTTCCATATTTTTCGAGCATGTCGATCGCTGACATTACGGAAGTTGTAGATGAACAGGAATGGGAAGATACTTCACATACCTGTAAATAAAATTTTAATTGAAAAACTGGGCTTGTTCTTCTTTATTCATAATGTGTCTCCTAAGTGTTTACACGACCTCCGTTTCTTACAATATTACCAGTTAAATTTTTTATATTATCCTATCCTTAACATTTTTCACATCCATTCTTTTATTCCTTCGCATTCGCTTCTCTGGCCCCTTCCAACTCCTTCACCCACTCCTCACCAAATCCATCCTCCCCTAGAATATTCACCACATTCTCTTGCCAGCTTTCTTTATCTTCCATTCCACTCCTTAATCCTTCCCTTTCATGCTCTCATATTTCCTCCTCCTATTCACAAATTCAACACTTTCTGTTCTCTCTCTTTTCCCAATACTTCCCTTCTCCTCTCTCGTTTCCCAATCTAAATCTTGCTATTTTGTTCCATCTTCTCTCTCCCCATCCCTTTTATACATACTTTGGTACTACTTCCTTTTTTATCATCTTATACCATTTACTGTATTTTGATTCCTCAATCAACCCCCATCTTTTTATTAATTATAATTTCATGTCCCTTTTCTTCAATGTTTCATAACTTATTCCAGTTCCCTCTCCTATATATCTAGTACAAAAGAACTCACTCCTTTATTCTTCCCATCTCTTTAATTCTATCGCTCTCCCTTTCCGTTCTTCTACCTCCTTCAAACACTTTCTCGCTAACTCCCCTCCCTTTCCCTCCCTTGGCTTCGTCTCAAACTAACATGTACTATTTCCTGCTCTGGTACTTAATTTATCCCTTTGCGCTCCTTCTCTCACCTTTCCTTCCATCCCCATATCTCTGCTCCACAGCCTAATACCGCCAATACCAGCATATTAAATAACCATATTCTCCTTCTCCAATCTTTTTTAACCTTCTTTTTCCTATTTCCCATATCTCTTTCATTATCCCTGCCCCTTTTTTATACTTTCTGTTATATGAGCTCTATGATCTCCATTCGTTTGCAAGGTATATCCCAAATATTTGAACCTATCTTCACTATAGGTACTATTACACCTGCTTTCCATAACTCTAGCCATCCCTCTCCTCTCTATACTCTAATAAACATTATCCATGCCCATACTTTAGTTTTGCTCCCCCCCCCCATATTTCCAGACTTCCTTTGGAATCTCATCTATACCACATGCCTTTCCATCTTTCATTATTCCTGATAACTTGACTATTTCTTCCCTTATTATGTCCTCTTCCTCATATCTTTCTCTGCCATATTTTCCTCCTTTCCTACCTTTTCTCTCTACCCCTTCTAGCAAATCCATAAAATATTTTTTCCATTCTACCATCTCAATATCCTGGTTTACTCTTTCCCTTCCTTTTCTCTCTCAATTTACTACCTCCTAAACCTCGTCTTCTGTCCTAGCCTTCTCCGCCTCTTCTTTAAGCCTTTTATTTTCCGCCTCTTTTTTTGATCACACAACTGTACATTCCTTCTTTTTTCTCCTATATTCTTCTCCACTACTATTCCCTTGTCTTCATTTTCTTAATTCCTTTCTGACTTCCTTCTTCTCTTCACATTCCTCATTGTGTACTCTAATACTCTATTTATTTCTCCTATCATTATTTTCACCTCCTCGTTTACACTTCCCTCTCTCATTTTTATATTCCTGACTTTTTCCTTAAACTGCTATTTTCCTTCCATTTACCAATCCCCTCTTCCTGCTGCGTTTACCTTTGCTTCCTTTTTATCCATATTGCTATTACCTTTTTCTCCCTCCCAATAGTGTAAATCCCCCTTCCTCATCCCCCTCTATATTTTCGTTTAAGATCAAACATCCCATCTCCTCCAAGCTCTTTAATAATTTATTTTCCTCTCCATTCCCTTCCTCCTGTAGCTCCTGTTCTCGAATTAATATCTTCTATTATAAGCCTAATCTCTTCTTTATTTTCTTCCATCAGTTATCTCATCTCCTCTGATTTCTCCTGCATATCAACGTTCACATACACCCCCACTATATTCCACCTCCTCCACTATTAATCCTTTTTTTTGTTCTTTCACCTCTTTTTTATCCTTCCCTGTTATACATTCGCTCCTTACTCCTACCACAATTCCTCCAATTGCTCTGTCTTTTTTATTCTTTCCCATCCCTTTTTCATCTAACCACATCTCCATGAATACTACTACATCCTATTGTGCCAAATTTCTCATAAACACCCTATCCTTTTCTTGTTTTCATGAACACTCTACCTTTTCTTTGTTTATTTTTCCAAATTTCTAAAGTAGTTTAACAGTTTAATACTCACCAATTTTTTTAGTTCATTTCCGAGATCAAGAAGGCCGCTTCTCGTTTGATGAATCGTCTCTTGAAGAACTTTAAAAGACTGTGGGACTCCCTGCAAAGAATTGAATATTTATAATAAAAAAAGATAATTCATAACAAAATATATAAAAATGGGATTAAAAATACGAACTTTGAACTCCAGTTGTGCTCCACACGACGAAAATGTACCCTCGGAACTTGTGTGCTGCAATGAAAAAAAAGAGAAAAGAAATTACAACATACTTTTCTATTTAGACTATGGGAAATATTTTTAACTTACAAAAGAGTTCAGCATATCTTTTGATTTTTTAAGCTCGAGTTCACTGGAAGTCAAACTTCTGCGGAGTTTCGATTCTATTTCCTTCTGCAACTTCATCTGAAAATTAATATTTATACAGTAAACTTAATGGAATAAAAGAAATAATCAATTTTTCTATGAAAAATAGTTATAAACAGAAGCTTACAGTGCTTTCTAAATCAAAGATTTTTCTATTTAGTTCCATACTTTCAGTTGAATAACTCCTCCTGTGTACCTCGCATTTTTTATATGCGCAATTCAATTCATTTTCTAGTGACACGATACTATTTTTTAAAACGAGATTCGCTTCCTGGCCAATCTTTACCTGAAAAAAAAAAATAATTTCAATAGTATTTTTAATATCTTAATAAAACAATTAATTAAAAATAGTGTTTAGATTTTAAAAAATACCTCATTTTGCAAAACTCGCACTTGATCTAACAAATTTGTAATTCGACAGTTGCATTCACTGATCCTCTCATCGACTTCTTTTTTATGAGAGACCTGAAAAGAAAATTATCCTGAAAGTCCACGAAGACAAATAAACTTTAAAACATAATAAAATATTTTAAAAACGCAAACCTCGACCATGTTGATTCTCAGCTTTTCGTATTCCTTCCTCAATTTGTGATACTCTTCCTTGACTTTTACAATCTCATTCACATCCTGTCAATAATTAAATAATTATAACTACAATTTCTTTTCGAATATTTATATTGAATAATTTATGAAAGTATAAAACGAACCTGATTCGCAATTTGGCTATCCTTCACTATATCGAATTCGTTTATCTATAAAAAAGAAAATAGATTAGTTTATAAATAAAGAATTATTTATATATAATTAACGAACCTCATCCATTGCGGAGGAAATAGTTTCGAGAACGTCCTGCATATTCGTGTGAGCGTAGTCGAGCTCCTTTTCCGATTTTTCGATGCATTTTTCCCGTTCTTCGAATATTTTCTGATTGGCTTCATTTTCTTGTAGCTGTTAAAATCAAGAAATAATTTTAAAATGGAAAAGAGCATTAAAACATTATTTTTTATTTCAAAATGTGTTCTAGACTTACAACTTCTTGACTCTTGATGAATAACTTTTTCAAGTTGTTCTCAACAATTGAAAGCTGCGAATCCAATTCTGATAGCAGGGAAACTGCAGAATGCTCCTGAAAAAATTAACAATCGTAAGAAATATTTTACCTTTTTTGTTTATTAGTTTTTTACTGTTTTTAGATTAATTTAATATATAAACATAATACCCGTGACTGGAAGATTTGCAGATTTGAGACAACATGCTCAACTTCATCCACAGCCATATTGAGTAAATCATTAGAAGTATAAATCTCAGCGAATTCAACAGAACCAAATTTCTGATTATTATCTTGCATACTGCTAACACATCGAGAAAATTGCGCTCGAGCCTGATTAATTTCATTTTTTATACCCTTTAATCTGTCTCTCCCTGTCGAAATTCTCTCCTTATATCTCGACCTTTCTTCTTCCTAAAAAAAAATTTAATTTTTATAATAGTTTTTCAAAATAAAAATATATTTGATCGAATTCATTTCAAATCAAGCAGGTCTTAAAGTCGCAGAGTCTCTCGGCGAAAAAATATGTTGTTTTTTAGAGGAAATTAGACGTCAAATATTCTTCCGATTGGAGAAAAAATAAGTTCCACAAAGTTACAAGTATTTGAATTTTGAGTCTATTTGTCAAAAAACACGCCATTTTTTTCTCTAAAATTCTATAGTTTTTGAGATAATTCAGACATGCGAAGTTCACCAGAATCCGACAAGAAAATTTGAATTTAAGAATTAGATCAAAAACTAAAGAATTTAAAAAAATTGGTATTTTTTGAAAAAAAAGTAGAAGTCAAAATACAGATACTCGTGACTACTCAAATCCTGGGAAAAAATTCCCTGCCAATTCTAGTTTTTCTCTAGGTTTCTTAATTTTTTCCCCGATATAATATTTTCAGTAGTGCGGAGCCATTCAAATATTTCGCATTGACAAATTATATTATACGATATTCTTGAATATAATGATACCATAGATTCATTAAATAATAGTAAAAACATTATTCATTTCTTGAATTTATCTCTACGGTCCATGAATTTAAATAATAATTCCAACAAATTTTTATTTTATCTTTTTATACTTCTCAACCAAATAGTTACATTTTTAACTAAAAATATAAATTTTCAACGAAACACTTGAATTTTGAACTAAAAACATCAGTTTCAACAACAATGGAATTGTTA
>CAKNWU010055550.1:0-11832 GCA_932072015.1 Andricus quercustozae
ACGATTGTTTCAACCGTCATAAAAGAAGTAATTCTTATTCCTCGGTAAAAAGTGTTTGTGAGGTAATACGAATTTGTGATATATGCTCGCGACTGGTCGACCTATCAAAGGATAAAAACCACAAGCGTGGTTTTTCTTTTTGTAGGACATGTGGATGCACTCGCGAATTTCATCATGATTGCTACATGAAACCCATAAGTCACGATTCAGGGGTAAATAAAGCGAATGGGCCAGTCATATTTATCTTTTATGATTTTGAGACCCAACAGAACAAAACCGTCGAGGGAAGTGATTCGGTTAACGAACATATAGTAAATCTCTGCGTAGCTCAGCAGGTCTGCTCGTGGTGTATCACTGAACAGGATATCAAGAAATCTTGTGAACACTGCGGGTTGATTCGCGAATTTGTATTTGATGGTGACAATCCCGTACGCGACTTTGTAGATTTTACTCTTCGTCCATAATTCTAAAGGCTTTGACGCGCAGTTTATTTTAAAACATTTAACAGGACACAATAATTGTCAAAAAAGATATCCGGATCTCATTTTATCAGGCACTAAAATTATCTCAATGACCGTAAAACACACAACCTTCATAGATAGTTTGAATTATTTTCAGTTACCTCTTAGCGCACTTCCGGCATCGCTTGGGTTAGAGGGTATAGGGGGAAAAAATGAACATTTCCACATCTCTTTAATACCCCGGAAAATAAAAATTATTGTGGACATCTTCCAGAAATTAAATTTTATTCTCCGGGTACAATGTCGAAAAAAGCTCGGAAAGAATGTGTAAATTGGTACGAGGAGAAAAGTAGTGATCCAGAGTATCAGTTTAATTTTTGGGAAGAGCTTGTTTCGTATTGTAAGAACGAAGTGGATATTTTACGTTGTGCATGTATTTCGTTTCGTAAAATATTCCTCGAATGTGGAAATGTTTGTCCTTTTACAGAGGCCCCTACGATTGCATCGGCCTGCAATCGATTCTTTCGGAAGCATTTTTTGCGAGAAAATATTATTGGGATAATTCCGAGAGGTGGCTATAGGTGGGGCGATACCCAATCCAGGGCTGGCGTTGAATGGTTGTTAACGATGGAGCGCGATCTTGATATTGTTATTCGTCACGCTGGTAGAGCTCGCGAGCATCGTCTTCAAGAAGGCCGAATAGTAGATGGGTTTTTTGAAGATGAAGCTACGAGAACACGTCGCGTATTCGAATTTCATGGTAATTTCTGGCATGGTTGCAAGCTCTGTTATCCTACTGACAGAGATAAAAAACTTGCAAATACTGGTTATGAACTAACAGAGATATGGGAATGTGAGTTCAATCGCCTCAAAAATACAGACAACCTCAAAAATTTTTAAAGAACCATCATTTATTAAAAACTGATAAAGTATTAAACCCTCGCTATGTGTTTTACGGTGGTCGTACAGGGAACACGAGATGCTTTTACGAGGTGAAAGACGGCGAGATCATCGATTACAAAGATGTTTGTTTGACTGTAAGAAATTTACAAGTCCTGTTTTTGATCTTACAAACGTCGAAGGTTTAGTACTTTGTAAAGTTTTAGCGCCACGGAAGCTTTATCATCCACTTTTGCCTGTTCGCTTACACGATAAACTCATGTTTTCTCTCTGTCGCACATTTTGTAAAACTCTGGAACAGGGAGAGTGTTCGCATGAAGATGAGTCACAGCGTGTGTTTGAAAGTACATGGGTTTCCGATGAGTTAAAAAAAGCTGTGCAATTGGGCTACAAAATTGTCGATATTTCAGAAATATGGCAATTTAACGTAGTACAGTATGATCAAATCACGCACAAGGAAGGTCTTTTTGCAGGATATATTAATATGTTCTTAAAGATCAAAAGGAGGCAAGTGGTTGGCCATCATACTGTATTGATGAAGTTTCAAAGCTCGATTACATTCATCAATATGAGTTGGTGGAGGGTATTAAGCTTGATCGTGAAAAAATTATAAAAAATCCGGGCTAGCGTTTTGTGGCAAAACTGTGTCTTAACTCCTTCTGGGGTAAGTTTGGACAACGCAATAATTTACCGCAAACAGAAATCTTACGCACGCGAGAGAAATTATTACGTCTCCTTTCTAACCCAGAAATTGAGGTTAAAGATGTCATACCTGCAAATCAAAATATGTTGTACGTTTGTTGGGTATATAGGGAAGAAGCCGCTACCCCAGCACCTAATACAAACGTTGTCATTGCAGCGTACACCACTGCTTAGGCACGATTAAAACTGTACGAATATTTAGAACAGATAGATCGTCGTGTCTTATATTATGACACAGATTCGTGCATATATTTCACCCGCGGAACCGTTGATGAGTACACCCCACCTGTAGGTTCACTTTTGGGCGACTTGACCGATGAGTTGGACAAAGGTTATGGAGAAGATGCCTACATACACTCCTTCGTTTCAGGGGGACCGAAATTTTATGCATATATAGCTCGTGCGGCAGATGGCACCGAGTCTGCTGTATGTAAAGCTAAAGGCATTATACTAAATTTCGATAACTCACAACTAATCAATTTCAACTCTGTTCGAGATCTTGTAGTCTCCGAAAGTGAAGCTATTCGAATAAACTCTCGCAGTATTCGAACCACTCAATTCCATCAGGTGATAGCTCGTAATGAGACAAAAATCTGTCGGGTATCGAACATGAAAAGCCGTAGGATAGAGAATTATGATTCTCTACCCTACGGATACAAATCCGACTAAATATAACTGTTTTTAGAAATTTATTAAATTATTTATTTAATATATTCGGTATTCACCGCCCTAAAGTTGCTATGATTCATATGTCTAGAGTTCAAAAAGGTATGCATGAATTAATTATATTGATAAATAACGCCGATTTCAATCTTATTTTTTTATTTTAGAGATCGCAGCGATAAGACTCCCATCACAGACTACTCTCCCAGTCTGGGCGACGATGAGGACATAAGCGATTGTTCTACCATCATATTTGACAGTGATGATGATGATGATGATGATGATGCCATAGAAGTATGTTCTCATTCAACCAGTTTGAAACCAGCTCAGAGAGTTAGGACTGAGAGACGAAGTCAGTTTAGGACTCACCCTTATATTCAACAGTCGACGCGACCTCTGTGTTCAACCGACAACGGAATCTCTGCACTCGTAAGGTCTTCCTTTCCTCTAGCACCACCACCACCATCACTTTTTTACATTCCAAGGTCTTCCCAACCAAACATAGACGAGGCACTTCCTTCCACATCCCGCTGTATATTTGATCCTGAACCTAGTCCCGTCCCAACTTTACCCATTTATGAAGATTTTCCTTTTGATCCACTTCCACCTTACGAGTCTATTTTTCCAGAGAATTGATAAATTCCGTCGATTTTCCGTTTGGCAGAGTGTGAGGAGTCAATTACATAACTTTCTCTCTTTCTCTTCACTGACATGTTCATCTCCCTTCAATTGTATATGAATAAAATTGTAGGAAAAATCGAAGGGTGATGAATATTTTAACCATGTAAAGTGAGAAAGTTATGTAATTGACTCAGTAATTACAAAATGCACATTTTTATTGCATAAAAAATAATTAAAAATCCAAAAATCGAATTTTACGGCCAAACTATGCATAATGCGACAAATGATGATTTAACCAAAATTGTGCATTAGAAAAAGATCTACAAATTCGTTATTGGTCGCTTTTTGATAGGATCTGTAATTTTTGTTTTATTCGTAAAAAATTACATTAACAATGAAAAAATCAGCCCGAGTAGTGGGCACATTCTCATCAAAACTTTGCTTATTTCATTTCTTTTTCATCTCGTGTTTCTTTTTTCACAATATTTACTTGTTTTTATGTTCTCAATTGAGGAGTTCCATCTTTGAGGAACGTAACATATCAGAAATCGATAAGGTAGCGATAGTGTTTACCGATATAGTAAATAGTATACGGTAAACCTTCTGCGAATCACCACCAGCAGCGGAGCGCACAGGTAGCACAGGTGACACCGGAGTGGTGACTTACCTGGCTACCCGAGTGGTGAGCGGTTAAATAGCCGCTCCCGATAAGAAAGCTCGTCTTTTTTCCGATGAGTCGGCAAGAGCACCAGCTCTGAGAGAAGAACTGCGGTTCCCTCTTAGAGATACCTGATAGGTTTTGATAATTATATGCGCGTTCGCGATTTATGATTTAGTTTCAGGTTAGGTAGAAAGGACTTATAGTCCATTTTAATCTCTCTCTGAGAAATAGAAGAGTAGCACGTAAATACGATTTGATACAAAATCGTATGTTTATATAGCAATTCGCACCTCGTCCAGACGGGTCCGTTGTATGTCTATATACATTTATCGATTTTCCTTCGCACGCGTTCTCCAGCTGACGAGATACACGTGACGTTAGGGACCTTTAAATTCTTCCAGGTATTACACGTCATTTCCCGAGAAAATAGTCGGGAATTCGTCTAATTTCAGTTTTGAAAGTGGGTTTGAAATCCCATAAATAAGCATGGCATTTAAAAGGACGTTTTCTGTCCTTTCTCATTAAGAGCATGGCTCAGTGAGATAAACGTTTTCTTTTTATCAAATTCTCGAGTACTGTAAGTTCTAGTTATGGGTACAAATGATTAGTCCCAGTACTCCAAAGGAGAATAATAATTTTACTTTTGTTCATTAAGTTTTATGGGCAAGTACCCTATTCAATAAGAAACCTTAATTTATAAGCAAACTGTATCTCGTTAGGAGATTTTTGTGTGTAATTCTTCCAATAGATTCAAGTAGGGAAAAGGTGATTCTGCTGAGCAGAATCACTCATTGTGTCACGGGTCATAATGATGACAATTGGTGATTTCTAATATCTCATTAGAGATTGGGTTTAAAATCCAGTATCACAATACTGAATGTACGCCGTGACTCAATTTATTTTCCCTCTTGACAGATGAAGAATGCATACAATCTCTTTACGAGAACAGTAACGCATCACAATACAATTTCTAACGATTAAAACAATAAAATAATCATCATTAATGCTCATTGTACTTAAAAATTTGTATTTTTACATTCTCATCTAGAGAAGGTATTAGATTTGTGTGAAATTTGACCCTCCCCCCCCCAGTTTATGTCAAATTTTCACGTTTTGAGACCCCATGAACCCAAACAACAAGTTTTTACGAATGTGTCTGTCTGTATGTATGTATGTCTGTCTGTCTGTGAGCACGATAACTTTCGAAAGAATTATTCGATTCAATTTTCCTTTAATATACTCTTGAAGCCTCCGAAAGTAAAGGTCAAGTTCGTTAGCCAGCCATTTTGGATAAAAATTCGAAACCTTAGAGCATTTTGAAAATTTCGAGACTATTTTTTTCATAATTTGAAAATTATATGTACGTTCGCCCATAGTACGAAAAAATTCACACTATTTATTCCAATGACATTTCTCTATAAAATAAGAATTTTCAGAGTTACAGCATTTTAAATACCCAAGAAAAGAACAGAAAATTAACATTTTCAGCCGAACAACGCACGATACGAAAAAAAGTCAAAATAAGACAAATTTTTCTTTTTGCACGCCCTATAAGATGATCATAACGACTTTTTGAATTTTCTTGAAAAAACGAAAATTCACATTTTTATTGCATAAAAAATAATTTAAAATCCAATTTTACGGCCAAACCATACATAAAGCGATAAATGATAATTAAACTAAAATTGTACACTAGAAAAAGATGTACAAATTTGTTATTGGTCACTTTTTGATAGGATCTGTAGTTTTTGTTTTATTCGTAAAAAATTACATTAACAATGAAAAAATCCGCCCGAGTAGTGGGCACATTCTCATCAAAACTTGGCTTATTTCATTACTTTTTCATCTCGTGTTTGTTTTTTCACAATATTTCATTGTTTTTATGTTCTGAATATCATTTCTAACGATTAAAACAATAAAATAATCATCATTAATGCTCACTGTACTTGGAAATTTGTATTTTTACGTTCTCATCTAGACAACGGTATTAGATTTATGTAAAATTTGACACCCCAGTTTTTGTCAAATATTCACGTTTTGAGACCCCCTGAACCCAAAAAAATAGGTTTTTACGAATGTCTCTGTCTGTCTGTAGGTATGTATGTCAGTCTGTGAGCACGATAACTTTCTAAAGAATTAATCGATTCGATTTTCCTTTGGTATACTCTTGAAGTCTCCTAAACTAAAGGTCAGATTCGTTAGCCAGCCGTTTTGGATAAAAATGCGAAAAGTTAGAGCATTTAAAAAATTTTTGAGACCATTTTTTTCAAAATTTGAAAATTATATGTGCGTCCACCCATAGTACTAAAAAATTCACACAATTTATTCCAATGACATTTTTCGATAAAATGAAAATTTTCAGAGTTACAGCATTTTCAATATCCAAGAAAAGAAACGAAAATTAACATTTTCAGCTAAACAACGCACGATACGAAAAAAGGTCAGGATAAGACAAATGTTTCTTTCTGCACGCCCTATAAGATTATCATAACGACTATGATTAATTTAAAACCAAATATCTCATATAATAATGGACTTTATTGATAAAATTTGAATAAAACAGGAGATCAAAAGGCTTTAAACTTTCATACAACTTATATGTAAAAATTCTCGGCTTTGCTTCAGATTTTTCTTTTAGAATTCACTGCAATCGACATATGATAGTTATGTTAAAATAACCATTTAATAACAAATATTATGTGTTAATAACATTTTTATACGCGAGTGCAAACGGAATTTGTACTGATATCTGATTTCCTGAATTGTTTTTCAAATTTTGTGTACAACAGCAGTGTGATTTCAAATAAACACTATTTCCAAATAATAGCTTTATTTTAATATCCAATTGTTACAATTTTTTCTGCAAACTTAAATGTTAACAATGTTTACTTAATTTTGGACATTATAGCATCTTTATGTTTTTTTATATTGACGATGGGTATGTTGCCTACAGATATTGTATAATTTCAATTTTTGTTTCAGGTTCGAGGAAGCGGTTGAATGAAGTTCTCCTGATGTCCGCTTTTTAATGATCGTTTTTATGTTTTAATTTCCACTAACTGTATAATTTTTGTACTGTAAAATGGTACGGTTAATACAAGGTCTGTACCATTTTTTCTGTGCTCCCCTTGAAACTTACTTTACCGTAGGTTTGAAAGTGTTAATTTGCCTTGAAATTGACATACTGTGTATGAATCTGAACCTTGATAAAGAACTTATACTCTGAAATTGAACCTTGCAAGTAAAATTACATACTTAATACGAAACTTGACAGAAAAAATTTAATATTGATTGAACCTTGAACCCCCTGACAAAATCCTATACAAAATACAATCTTAGACATTCAATCAATATATGTTGAATGGCTCCTAGAAAGAAATTTCGTAGTCCGGAAGAAGAAGAAGCTTTTTAAGACGAAAAAGAAACTCTCAGTGTAAGGCTAGAGCGAGCCAAAAAGCGAAAAGAAATATTAATCATGTAAAAGAAAGTGAAAAACATGATCCACAGTCACGCGTTGCTGGAATCTCTAATACAGATGTTCAAATGGATGGCATAACTCCTCGAGATTGTTATACTTCCACTTCTAGAAGTTGTAATAATGCAATTCCTCAAGATGATTTTAATAAAAACAATCGAAATGTGCCACACGATGAGCCAAATACAAAAGAACAAGGAAGTGTGTTTGTCATAACGGATAATAGCGTGAACACGCACGTTGTTTCCGTCGCACGAACATTTTCTTTGCAAAGACGTCAACAAAGTAGAGAAATTCAAAGAAGATTCAGGTTTCGCCAAAAAAATTTATGTGAAAACATGGATAAAGATAAATTGAACGAAACTTTGTCGTAAAAACGTCAAAAGCAGTCTGAGCATCAAAGGAACTACAAACAGCGAAAATTAGAATTACGCAAGAACATGGATGACGGTGAATTACAACTTCTTCAGCTACAAGACCGCAACAGTAATACAGAGTATCAGAGAAGGTACAGTCTGCGTCATACTTATTCGCGACGAAGTGCACAAAAAAAAGGATATACAAATTTTAAAATCCATGATCTGGATGTTAATGAAATTGAAGAACATCACGTCGGGCCTATGAACATATTATGCATGCATTGTGACGCAAACAACTTTATGTCAGAAAAAGTGACTAATAAAGACGAATCTTTCCATAATTGTTGCTAACACGGAAAAGTATATCTAGATTGTATTCCCGAGCCACCAACGATTCTCAAAAATTTGTTGCAATGTTTGCATGAACAGTCAGAACAGTTCTTAGACAACATACGTCAGTACAACAGTTCATTTGCTTTCGCATCTTTTAATGCGAATTTTGTGAATTTCAAACAACGCAGACCAGGACCTTTTTGTTTCAAAATTCAGAGTCAAATTTATTATAAAATCAACACATCTCTTTATCCTGACCAAAGTGATATGTCAAATTATGGACAACTTTTCATAATCGATCCAAATGAAGCACTCACCTATAGAACTGAGCGAAACAAAGTTTTAAATGACGATTTATTGATTTCGCTTGATCAGATGATGAGAGATTACAATATCTTCGCTCAGTCCTACCAAATGATGTCTAATGAATTGAGTATACAGCATGACGCACACTGTAAATATCCCAATGAATTAAGTCTTCTTTTTTCATTGAAATCTGGATCAGAAAAAAGGAAGATATAATCTCCAAAGAGTAAATGAAGTTGCAGCAGTTTTTTTAACCACTGCAGATGGTGAAATACCAGAGTCTTACGTTACAATACGCCAAAAAACAACTAAGTGTTTGAAATACGTTAGCACAATGGATCCAAATGTTGAACCTTGGATGTATCCTATCTTCTATCCGCATGGTACACGAGGTTGGCATTCTAATATACCATGTGTGGGAGTCGCAAAAAAAGTGACACGATCTGCATATATCAAATACAGAATGAGTGTGCGAGATGAATTCAATACTTTTATGATGGCACGTAGACTTTTTCAACAGTGGATTGTCGATGGTTATGTTAAAGTTGAAAAGGATCACATTCAATACATAAGAGCAAATAAAAAAAAATCCGCGTAGATGCATACAAAGGTCTTCATGATTACCTTGAAAATTGCGCAAACAAACAAAACTTTAAAATTGGAAGAATAACAATACTTTCTTCATCTTTCACTGGTTCACCACATAACATGTTGCAGCATTATCAAGATTCTATGGCTGTGGTTCGAACGTTTGGAAAGCCAGATTTTTTCATAACTATGGCATGTAATCCTAACTGGAAAGAAATACAAGAAAATTTGTTCCCCGGTCAACAAACTTCTGACAGACCAGACTTATGCGCCAGGGTTTTCAACATGAAAAAAACATAAACTTCTCGATATTATTAATAGACGAAATTACTTTGGTGAAACAGCTGCTTATGTTTACGTCATTGAATTTCAAAAACGTGGCTTACCACATCTGCATTTACTTGTGACACTTAAACAGAATTGTAAGCTTGACACGGCTAAAAAAGTAGATAAGTACATTTCCGCTGAAATTCCTGACTCAGACGTGCATCCAAGACTTCATGAAACAGTAATGAAAAACATGATACATGGCCCATGTGGTGATTGGTGTATTGTCAATGATCGATGTTCAAAAACCTATAAAAAGCCTGGTAACTACGACGTCGACAATTCACACGTAGTTCCTTATTCAACAAAGCTATCGCTTATGTTAAATTGTCACATCAACGTAGAAGTTGTCTCCTGTGTCCCAGGAGTAAAATATATCTATAAATATATTTATAAGGGTCACGATGCAGCCTCACTGACTGTAACCGACAACAATGACAGAATATAGATGCACGATATGTTAGCCCAATTCAAGCATGTTGGAGAATTTTGGGAAAACACCTTCAAGGAAAAAGTCATGCAATAGTACGTTTGCCTGTACATTTGCCAAATGAACAGAGTATAATAATTAAAGACATTGATGACAAAGAAGGGATCGCTTCTGCTTTGGAACAAATGACAATGCTTCTCGATTATTTCCAATTGAATGCTAGAGACCCAGAAGCGAAAAATTATTTGTATGGAGAGATTCAATTGCATCATGTATTAAAAAAAGTAAAATTTGAAAACAAGACATTTTGTCAATGGGTTAAGAGGAAGTTACACTTCAATTGTATCGGTAGAGTGTATTCTGTAAGTCCGACACAAACTGAATTGTTTCATTTGCGAATATTGTTGCTAACTGCAAAAGGCGCCACAAGTTTTGAAGACTTAAGAACTTACAACGGAGTTATTTCACCTACATTCACTAAAACCTGTCTTGCTATGGGTCTTATTGAAAACGACGACGAATGGAAAAAAGCTATAACTGAAGCAATATCTTAGATTATGCCACGGCCATTATGCAATATATTTACAAGGATAATGATTCATTGTCAACCAATCCATCCAAATGAATTGTGGGATGAGTTCAAAAAAGCTCTATCTGAGGAATATGCAAGGCGTTTTGATTTAACTTACAGTTACAAAATGGCCTTCGAAGACATTCAAAAAATTTTCCGTGACCACGGTCATACATTTTCTGACAATGAAATGGAACAAATGGAGATTGCAGTATAAATTACTGATCAAAATGACTTACAGCAGTTGCTGCTTAAAGGAAATCAACAATATGATAAACTAAATGACGAACAAAAAAAATTTGGAGACACCATTTGGTCAGCTGCGACGAATACTTTGTCTGTTGATAACTGCTTCTACATTGATAAACCTGTTGGATCAGGAAAAACTTATGTATACACAACGCTGTATTATCTTCTGAGAGAAACAGGTAAAACAGTCAGTACAATGGCCTTTACCGGCATTGCAGCTACATTATTACCTCAAGGTAAAACTTTTCATAAAACATTTGGTCTGCCTGTTCCTCACTTTGGCGATTCATCCTCGAACGTTACAGCACAATCCAATTAATCCCATTAAGCGAGGTTGAACTCGAAGTGAAATAGTGAACTTATCAATGAAATGTTGCCCGTTATGGAAAAATTTCAAGCAACACGCGTTGAAAAAAAAATGAGGGCTAAGGAAGAGGAACAGGAATTTGCAAAGTTTGTTCTGGATATAGGAAACGGAACTCTGAATGATCGTGACAAATTGGTTCAGTTACCAGAATGTTATCTGGCTCCAGACGATGATGATATTGTTGTACAAACTTATGGAAATTTGATTGAACAGACAAGTTTCTCGAAAATTGCAGAACGTGCAATTCTATCTGCACGAAATGTTGATGTCACAGAAATAAATAATCGTGTTGTGCAGCTCACAGATATGTCTTCAGAAAAGATGTACACAATCATTGACAGTGTAGATCTCGTCGATGATAATTGTGATGTGGGAGAAGGTCTTTCACCAGAGTATCTGAACAGTTTGTCGCCTCCATCTTTACCACCTCACAAATTGCGTATACGAAAAAATGGTGTGCTGATGCTCATAAGAAATTTGAATATAAGGTTTATGCAACGGAACTCGTCTTTCGGTGCGTGACATGAGTGACTACTTACTTGAATGTGAAATATTAACAGGTGATCAATCTGATTTACGTAGTGACTTTACTCCCTTAAAACATCGTGGGTTTTTACTTTTTCCCACAACTAGCAACTTCTCTTTTTCTGTACCACATATATTAGCAGCAACCATTACAGTGATACGTTCCTTACTCCTCTTTCCTCCGTGACAATCTTTATTTTTGAAAGCTAGAGTCTTGTCAGGTAAGCATCTAAAGAACAAACCAAAGTCGTCAGCATTAAAGATATCTTCCTCAGAATATTCTTGTAGTAAACT
>CAKNWU010055552.1:0-12257 GCA_932072015.1 Andricus quercustozae
GTTGAAAATAAATTAGAGTTGCGGTTAGATAAATGCAAATTTCTTCACATTAAAATTGAGTACCTCGGATACGAAGTTTCAACCGAAGGTATCAGCCCAACCGATCTCGGAATTAAAGCGGTTTTAAATTTTCCTCTACCTTAGAACATCAGGCAAGTTCAGAGCTTCTTAGGACTGTGCTCCTACTTCAGAAAATTCATAGAGGGATTTTCTCTCATTGCTAAGCCTCTCTACGATTTGCTTAGAAAAATGTCCCTTTTAAGTTTGGTCCAGATGAACTTCAGGCGGTGGAGAAACTTAAAGCTAAACTAATAGAATCACCGGTATTGAGCATTTACAACGCGAAGGACGAAACCGAACTTCATTGTGACGCCAGCAAGGTAGGCTATGGTGCAGCCTTGCTGCAGCGTAAAGCTGACGGTCTTTTTCTTTCGATATTTTATTTTTCGAAAAGAACCTCAGAAGTAGAGAGTAGGTTTCACAGCTTCGAGTTAGAAACGCTAGCTGTGATATATGCCCTGCGAAGATTGCAAATCTATCTCCAGGGAATACCATTTAAGATAGTTACGGATTGTAACGCTTTAAAGCTCACGTTGGATAAAAAGGATGTAAATCGAAGAATTTATGCGTGGTCTCACGAATTAGAGATGTACGACAAAACACTCGAACATAGGTCTGGCGAAAAAATGAAGCATGTCCATGCATTCAGTCGCGCTGTTAACGTATTAGTTGTCGAAGATAACACTTTTGAGTCGAATTTAGTTATCAGCCAAAACTTTGATCCGAAAATCCGTGAGCTGAGAGATAAACTTCAGACCACCGAAGACAGACTATTCGAAATGCGAAACGGTATAATTTACAGGAAGCGTAATGACGATTTTTTATTTTAAGTACCCGAGAAAATGGAAACTCACGTATTAAGAAAATACTACGATGAATTCGGCCATTTTGGTACAGAGAAAACAACCGAATCGATTTTGAGTAATTACTGGTTTCCGGGAATTTATGAAAAAACAAAAAATTATATCGCTAATTGTTTAAAGTGCATAGCATTTTCCCCTTCAATGGGGAAGGGTGAGGGTTGTCTCCACCCAATACCGAAGGGTGACAAACCTTTTCTGACGTGTCATATTGATCATCTAGGTCTTGCTTCACATCGCAAGATTTTACGGATTTTATAGAAGATAAGAAAATAAATCATGTTCTGATTGCGACAGCATCCCCTAAGGCAAATGGCTAGGTGGAGATGGTAAATCACGTAATAACACCAATGTTGGCGAAACTCTCCGATCCTTCTTCCGGAAAGTTATGGTACAAAATGTTAACCGACGTTGAATTTGCTTTAAATAATACCGTACACAGCACTACAGGAACAAGTCCTAGTAAATTATTATTCGGGGTAAACCAACGTGGTTCTGTGATTGATCCTGTGGCGGATTATTTGGAGCAAGTCAAAGACAGCGATGAGGCCCGTGACCTCGAAAAGGTTAGGTCCGAAGCGGTTGAGTAAAATAAAAAGTCTCAAGAATATAATAAGGCTTACTTTGATAAAAAACACAAAGATCCACGAAAATACCAGTTAGGTGACTATGTGATGGTAAAAAACTACGATACTACAGTTGGAGCATCGAAAAAGGTCATTCCGCGCTTTAAAGGCCCTTACGAAGTTGTTAAGGTGCTACGCAACGATAGGTATGTGCTAAAAGATGTCGAGAATTTTCAGGTTACTCAAAAACCGTACATAGGTACATGGGAATTATGTAATATGAAACTTTGGTACGACGATCTTATCTCTACAATATGTCATGTTTATTGCGATTATTTCTAATTAATTCAAGTTTTTTAGTTTTCAATAATTTCAATAGAAACAATTTTAATTTAAAAAATTTATTTAATAATTTAGTTACTGAGTCTATTATTTTTAAATAACAATTTTAATATATTAAAAAGCTAATACTTTTAATTTCGAATATTTCTAAACTTGTTATTTGTATAATTCAGAATTTTTTATTTTTTGATACTTAAAAATCTTGTTAAATTAAAATGTTTTTTTTTCGACTAGCTTATAGTGCAGTAATCTGTATTTTCACTAGCTGTACCTTTTGTTAATTTCAATTTTTTACATTTTTATTAGCCCTATCAAATATCACTATTACTTGGATATTTTATATTTAAATAAATATTTTAGATAATTTTAAATTAATTTTAGTAACAATATTAATAGTAACAATTTTAACTTTTGTAATTTTTAATAAATTAAAAAAAATTTAATTTCGGATATTTTTAAAAAGCACTATCAATTATAAGTATTTTATATTTCATAATTAATTGTTATTTGAAATTCCAGATAGTATAAATTATTTTATTTATTTCATACTAAATATTTATTTTAGGTAATTTTAAATTATTCTTAATGTTAATAATAATTTTAATAGTAGAAATTTAAATTTAAATTAAAGAAAAAAATTGATTTAAATAGTAATTCTAATTTTTTTAAATGAATTTTTAATAAATTTAAGAATTTATAGTTTAAATATTTTATAATTCATTTTTGTCGGCAATTTTCATTTTTGTAAATTAGTTTTTTTTCATTTTTTCTTAGTCCTATAAATTAATAATATTACTTATTATAGAAGACCTATAATAGAAGACTAGTGATTGCGTATTTTCATAGCGTGGAAAGTATTTAGAATTCTTTAAATTAATTCTAAAGTGTTCGAAGGTATTCTACAGAATTCGTGACAACTTTGCGGAATTCAAAAGACGAGTAAATATTTATTCACGGGTAGCTAGGACGTCGACTTAACTTGTCTCATTGGGTAAGAATGACGAAAGTTGAGATTGATTCAGTAGAATTCAGAGAAATTTGGAGAATTTAAAAATCTTTAAATTTCAAATAATTTAATCTGTATTCTCATAGGTTGAAAAGTATTAAAAACTCTTTAAATTAATCAAAACAAAATTTGAAGAGAATTCTACAAAATTCGTGAGAATTCTGCGGGATTCAATAAACAAGTACATCTTCATTCATTGCTAGCTTGGCAGTCGACTAACTAGACTAATTGTGAAAGAGTTAGAAACACTGCAATGATTGTATCACAATTCGGAGAATTCCGAAAAATTCGGAGGAATTTACAGTATTTATAAATCTTGAAATTTCAAATAATTCAATCTATTCAAAAGTGTCCAGGGTAATTCAAAAATGTCAAAGTAATTATTTCGACAGAATTCGGAAGAATCCTGCAGAATGCTAGGAATTCAGGAGGATTCTACAGATTTCAAATAACGCATGCTCTCATTACTCGGTAATTATGCACTTAATAGAATTTTGTATTCATCATTTTCTATTCAGTTTTTCAAAAGGAATCAGAAATTCAGCGGGGAAAAAATTTCTGATTAGGCAGTAGAAAGATAAGTAATTCTTGAAAACGTGATAAAATTGCTTTTTAAGAACAGTAAATCCCATGTATATGGTTTACCTAAACTTCGATGTAAACGTGGAAAGCAATTGACAATTAAATACCAAGTTGTAAATGGGGTTATGAATCCGCCTCCTAATAAAAATTATCCAACGTCAGATAACCGTAGTTGTTAATTGTTTGTAAAGAGAAGAAGAGTTGTTTTTATTAGATTCATTCGAAATAAGTAAAAAACAGATGGGATGTAAAGTATTCTTTTGAAGGTTTTCCTTGTACAAAAATATCGATTTCGATAGGAAATAAATATACTGTAATTAAAAATACATTCATCTCAAATGGATTTCGTTCTCCTTTCGTATTTGAACTGGTCAAATGAAAAGAAAATAATAGTTATTATGTGTTCATGTTTTTAAATTCAACTTGTATAGTTATCTGAAAAAAATATAAAGCTTTTGGAAAAAATCGTTCTCTCAAGTTGTACATATTGAAAAAAGGAATGTTTTCAGCCATAAACATATTTTTTCTAAAATTAACATTAAAAAAATCGGAAAACCCAGTTCTTTAGGTATTACTTCGACTCATGTTTTTAAGCTGAACACATTTAACAATCTCCTTCCAAATATTTGAGTTTATATCACTCTAGTCGCTATCTCGTACGTAATTTTAAATTACTTGTCTTTCATCAGTCGCTTTTTTTCACATTAAAGACGAAAAATATTTCAGATTTATGACATTAATATGTACAACCTAGTCGAAACAAAATTTTATTACGTAATAAAAAGTTTGGTATTTCTTTTAAAATATGATAATATTTTATATTGCGATCAAGAAATAAAGGTATATTCATGAACATTTTTTAAATAGTATAGCACTTATTATTAGGAGGATTCGATAAATGGAAAAGGAATTCAAAATTCAAAATTTTACCAAAGGGAGTACTTATTAATTTTGGCATGATACGTAATCAAACATGGTAATCTACGAAAATTTCCAAATCTTTTAGTAACACAATTACAATTGCAACTATTTCATCAACGTATTCTCTAAATACATCAACGTCCAAATCATTCTCTCTGAATCTAAATTAGTGACATTTCACTAATTAGAGTTAAACTTTATTATTTAAAGTAGAAGAAAGTTAGCCATTAAAGATTAGTAGAAAGTTATTAATTCGATTAGTCAAAGTATTTAATAATTCGATGGTGAAAGGTGCTCATGGTATTTCATGGGCCTCATTTGCTTACAATAAAGAAAACCGACTTATGAAGAACTGCGATAAGAGCGCAGCTAATTAATATGCTTGAAAATAATTTAAGATGTTGAAAAGTAGACTGTGGCCAAGTTGGATCCCAGTCAGGTTGCCCAAATTCCATTTAGGCACCAATTGGGTACCTCAATTACTCCCAGATTGGGTTCCGGGCTTGGTTGGAACGTTGAGTTGCACCTCTGCCCAATTGAGCGACCCAGTTGGGCAAACTTGCTAATGCATAATTAATTAAAAAATAATTTCTTTGATTTATATCATATTAAAAAGGCATTTTGTTTCTTTTTAAAACGTATTTACCTTATTTTAATGAATTATACATACAAAATTGTACGTAATAAGTTTTCAAGGTGTACTTTCGATATCTCAAACTCAGAAATAAGCATTGTTATTGTTAAAAATAGCATTGTTAAAATTATTACTAACTTTGGAAGAGATCTCAAGCCAAAGTTTGATCATTTTCATGTTAAAATTGTTTTTTTTTTCATAACAAAAGTCATATATGTTATATAGCTAATATTATTTCTTCAACGATTGTTTAATAAATTCTCATGGGTGCACTTTTATTCCTAAAAAATTATTTAGAAATAATAAAATGTTATTTTTATTAACAATATTTTTCCGAAATGAATTAGATTTTATGAACCTTAAACCAAAGAGAATTTTAGAGAATCTCTCAAGGAATAAAATCAACCCTACATTATTATAAAATTAAACGAAAATGGCAACTATTATTATATTAACACCGTCAATTACTTTCAAAAATAAATTTGTAATTCAAGGTATATTTTTTTTACAAACCAGAAGTTGAGTTAGGTTTTTTCCCTAGATCTTTTAAACCAGACTACTTCCTTTTAGACTGCGTCAACTTCCTTTTTGACTTGATGATCATTTTCTTCAGGACACCGGTTTTGTTTCTCAAGTTTTTTCTTATGAGATTTTTCTGTAGATTCTGGTACAAGATCGTGATCTAAAAATCAGTTCAAATCTTTTGATAAATACTAGAGATTCTCTAGGGAGAGTTGAGTCACGTTTCCCCCTCCAATGCTCGCCGCTGTACCGGAAATTGATATTTCACTGTGGCGCGAAAAGTTTGAAAAATGACGTGTAGCGCAGTACATGACAGCACGCGAGCAAGCATCGAGAAATTATCGTATTTAAGCAAAAGGATTAAAAAATGGAAACTGCGTCATGCAGGCCCATTATTTATTATAAATTATTGTTCTCAGTTTTTTATATTGAAGCTATGATGTGTGAAGTGTGATGCGAGTTTTGTGATTAATAAAGAAGTGAAAAAGACGTTGTGTATAACCTACTTTCAAAAAAAAAAATATTCAGAATCTTTTTGTGACATACAAGAGTTTGGCAAAAATGGTAAATTGCTGTATTTTATAATGCAATAATTCATCTAAAAACGGGTTTTTCCTGAAACAAATTCCACGAGATCAAAACTTCGAGAATTGTGGATTAAGAATATCAATCGAGCAGATTGGGAAGCTACTGAGAAATCATGTGCATGTGAGGTATAAACACTCTTTTATTTATTAAAGTAAAATAATGTAAAAGCAAAATTTTATTTGCGACAACTTTAATTGCAGGTACATTTCGCATCTGATATGTGGGAAACCATTGATGATGAAAGGAAGCTCAAGAAAAATTCAATTCCAACATTATTTCAGAGTTCACCAGTGAGGAAAAGAAAATTAATTAATACTGCTTTTGTTAAATTAAAGAAAATGGTATGTACCTTGCAATAATTTTGGTAAATACCGATGTTGAAATTTCATGCAAAAAAGAAGTCCTATCACTCTTTTGAGAATTTCTTAGGTTTTAACTCATGTATTGATTAACGAATATTAATGTTCGCTTCAGTTATATACAGAAATACTTTTTTTTTGTAGAAACCAAGCCCAACTAGTACTAGTACTAGTACTCCACATACTCTTAAACCTTCCCACGTCCTCATTCTGGAATCCGAAGAAAGGGTAACATAATAATAAAGTTATTTGGAAATATCATTTAGTTTTAGTTTCAGATGGTCGTAACCCTCATGAATAATTTATTATAGAAACCAAAGTTGACGATAAGATATATGGTTGGAACAACTCTGTTCTTCTTCATAGAGAGACTGGGACAGTTTATCCTTCCAAATATTGTATCTAATTAACATTAAAAATTATAAACTATACGTGCAGTAATACAATACTTACGTAATAAAATTGATTTCATAGAATATTTTGTGGCTTACGAATTTATTAAGCTAACTGAACATTTAAATAATATACTCTATGCTATTTTAAAAGATAAAACATAAAAGAATATAATAAATATTACTATTATTATCATGTTTAATAGGAACAGTTTGTACTTAATGTTTAAAGTGATCCTGTTCTTTGTGTGGATCCAATTATTGCATGTTCATCTTCTAATGATTTAAATTTTGCAGAAAATCGGGAGGTAAAAATATTTGTCTACACTGAAATTAGTACACTGATTAAAATACTTCTGAAAAAGCATCCATTTATTTAAATTGATGCATGATATTCTTTTCTACAAATGATTTTTACTGTTATGCAATTTTCAAAGCTTCTGAATCGAAAATTAAATTTTTCTTAAAGGCTTCATGTTACCTCAATTATCAGCACAGAATATTATTAAAAGGCCTAGATAACTGACATAAAAAAAGAGATTATAACTTTCGAAGTACTACAAAAAATCTCCATTTTGATATTTGGTTTTCAGTCCCCGGTAAGAAGGCTTACATTGAAAAGTATTCGAAAATTTCCTGTTCAATGGTGACGCGACAATTATTGAATCCTTTTCGATATCGTTTTTGTCTTCGCGTTTTGAATCCCCATAGCATTTTTCTGCATACATTTGGATACCCCAAATCGATCATGAAATAGAACATTTTTAATCCCGTTTTAACTTACACATTTCACTATTCTTATTTACTGTTTTTCAAATAATAATGAGGTTAAAAACACTTAAAAAACAAAGCATTACTCATTTTATGTCGTCAAGATTGATTGATACACAGATAGCTGTGATGAAAACTAATTTTTTTAAATTTATTATCATAATTTTATATATTTTTAATTGATCACATCTACATGAAGCGAGATATTCGTGATAAAGTGGTGTATTATTATGCACAAACTTACTAAATTTTGCCAATTTCATGGTTCTCAAGCGCCTTCTAATAATTCTAGTGCGTTAAACGAAAATCGCGTTTTTAATTTATTTCATGTTGCATTTGACAGCGCCGGTCGGCTTTGCAAGGGATTGGAATATAAATATTTTCGCTGCTAATTATGGATTCAAAAAAGGACAAAAACGGCATTCATAAGTATTGAACTTTGCAATACCTTTTAATGCAAGCCTTCTGACCAGGTCATTTTGTGATTTAAGTAATTCTATATAATTTCCGGTAAAATCTTCACTCTCAAATTTATCCCATTTAAATAAATTAATATTTATTTATTTTTAATCCAAAATTTAATTAATATCCTTTTCGCAGAATCAAGGAATTTGTGATCAACCAAGTTTGTCTTCTCCTGATGGAGCTTCCATTCCACTGGTTGAATGTGTTTCTTCTGAATCAAGTTTCGGAATTGATCAGACGATAAAATAAAAATAAATTGTGTGCCTATTCCAATAATGTACCAACGAAATTTTACGATTATACTGAATAATATATCTTGAATTATAGTGATATGGCCTAATTGTATTTATTGTACTTGGCAGGAACAGACCCTACTTGAGTATAATAAAAAGACGTGCCATTTATATGAGAAGCAGGAGCGTACGATAAGGAATTTGAAGAAGAAACTGCAGCTTGTGATGAATCAGAAAAAAAATTAGAGAGAGATGGACATAATACATGTAAACGAATTATGACTTCCTTGTTTACTCAAGACCAAATAGTTACAATATTAATGTAGTGAAGGCCTTTTCCGGAAAAGGCCCCGAGGATTTCATCCTCGGGGAGATCCTGGTCAAAGACTCTACTTCTTTGCTGATTTGCCACATTTACTCAAAAACACAGTGCAGAGCATTATTAATGATGGTAAAATTTATATACCCGACGATATTCAGAAAGCTTACAATTTGCTAACCAATATTGTGGACGCCGGACATTTAGTTGAAATGCTTCAATTACAGGAAGATTTAGTTTTTACTCTAACACCTTATCTAAATAAAGAAAATATTCTTCTTTTAAAAGGCAGAACGTTTCAAAAAATGAAGGTCGGTAGAGCAAAAAAAATTTTGAGTCCAGAGGTCAGTGCAGCACTAAATTTTTTAGCAGACGAGCATTCCAAGCCATAATATCAAACCACCGCATGGTTCGTTGGCAAAATAGCTAAATGTTTCCGACTAATGACATCTCGAAATCTGCAGAGTGCTGTCAGCAAATTTAATAACGAAAAATATGAAGAAACGGTTTCTTTTCTTAAAGTCATGGTGGATCTCTTTCGAAGAATACGCATTGGTGAGACAGGGTCATTTAAACCAATTCAAAAGGGCTTCATGTTGTCCACGATGTCCGCTATTCAACTAAGTAAGTATTTGATAGAAAAGAGAGGTTTCCAGTTTGTCCTCACTGGTAGATTCACACAAGATGTTGTAGAAAATTTATTTAGCGTGATCAGATCAAAACATGTAACGCCTAACGTCTTACAATTCAAATACGACCTGCGTTTAATTTGCATTGCTCAATACACTAAACCGATTCACTCAAGTAACTACGACTACAATGATAGTAACTTTCTATCCGAATTTTTTCAAAATAACGCACCTAAAATTAAACCTTCGTCGTCATTACCATCGAATCTTAAAAGTTCTCTAGCAAATGCTAGTATAAGTACGCCTTGGAAGCCACTGTCAAAAATTAAACTAACTGAAGCGCCACCTGCTATTCAACCTTTTTCATATAATGTTGTCAGTATGCCCAGAAAGCCCCTTCCAATAATTAAACTTACTAGACGACCGTCGACTCATCAAACTTCTCCAGCTAATGTTTTCAGTATGCCCATAATTAGGCCACTATCAATAATTAAAGTAACTGCATCACCATCGACTATTGAAGCTTCTTCAGCTAATTTGGTCCGTATACCCAGCAACAAACTGCCAGCAATACTAATAACTGAAGAACCATCGACTCTTCAATCTTCATCAGTCAGTCTTAATAATGAACTAGCTTTAACACCTCTACATATGGAACCAATGAATAATGTGGAAAAAATGGCCTATATCGAACTGCAGGGTACCTTATTAGTAGCATCCAAAAAACTACAAAAACTTGCGATGAATGTTTTGCGTCGGTCGGTTCAAGGACTTCCGTTGATTTTGAAAACAATGATTATGCCATGTTCGTTGCTTACAAAGAATATAAAAAGAATGTACTTTTCTACGTAAATGAAGATACGTTCAACACTTTCCAAGAGATGGAAAAAATTTTCCGTTCATGGTATGCAGTCGTGCAAAAATACGAGAATCTCAATTTATTCGATTTCTTCTCACCTAAATTCGCATCAATCCAGACCGGTCACATTTAACCATGCCACGACTTAAAATACAAAATATTGCGCAGGCTTGTAGTATTTCGTCTAAGAATTTTTAATTAATCTAAGACCAAAGAAAAAAATATTGATAAAAAATACTCTAGCAAAATCATGGCGATGCACACGACATATCAATGATATGTTTTTTATGTGTCCGTATCGTGTTTAATTGTAAAATAAAAATAGATTTTTACTCATGATACTTTTTTCTTTATTTCTTTGAAAAAATCTTGACACATGCTCTTAAAATAATATTTTTATTTGTATTGGTTTAAAAAATTATTTTTCTTGAAAAGATTTTATTTATGTATCTTAAAAATGTATTCTTGTTTCTTAAAAAAATGTATGCGTTTTTCTTCAAACTGATTTTTCAATTATTTTCACAACATGAATTTATGAAATTTCATCATTTAAATCTTCATCCTTTCCTACAATTCATTTTTACTTTATTTGTATGTATGACCTTTTCGAACCAAAGCTTTGCTTCCAACCTACAAAATATATTCATTTAACCAATATAATTTATGGAAATTTGTATAATATATATGGCTAAAAGTAATTTTTAATTAAATATCGTTTATTTTAAATATTTAATTCAATAATATTCTATTTATTTTGTATTAAATCTGTTGTGGAATGAACACAATAGTGTAGAACTAGTTTGTGCACAGATATTACAAAAACATTTCTGCGATGATATTTCTTTACATCTTAAGAATAATATCCTGACAATATGGCATGCTATTCAACAGCATAATGGGGTTGTTGCATATTTTCAAATATTTTTTTTTTCCTAGTAAAATTAAAAGAACACCAAAAAATTAATGCAACTACGGAAGGAAGTTTTTTTTCAATTAAGTTAAAATTTTTTTCTAATGTTTAAAAAGCGCGGTTGTCCGCTTGGTGAGGGAATATAATATAGCCGCTAGCGATATGTGCCTATAGCAAAGATAATAATATCTTTGCCTATAAGCAGCCTTATAAATATTTTTTGCGGATTATCTTTGCTATTGCAGTTGCAATCAGGAACAAAGCTTTTTTTTTGAAGAGGCTGCCATTATTATATTTTTCAAATGTAACGCGAAAGAAATTCGACAGACGTGTGCTCGTGATTCCGAACATATGATTGTCCAAAAATTTGAGGTTATCTTTAGAAACATCTCATTCTCACGCACTTGAATGATATTATTCATTACTATCTTTTTCTAGGTTTTTTATCTCGACAATGAAGTATTCAAAAAAAAATTTAAATGCACTAAAATGTTCAGAATGTTATGCAGTATTTCAAAAATATATTACCTAAAATTCATGCAACGACCCCATTACCATTGTTTTTTTAAAACTCTTATAAACCAGTTCACATTCTAGGCCTTATTTCCCTTAAAACTTCCCTAAAATGTAATTTTTTAACTAATAATTGTTGATGACAATCACAAGTGTTGTTGAATGACCATTTGTAATTTCCAAATACTATTCCTTGAGAGGAATAGAAATAATTTCACAAACAAAAATTGTCTGTGTTAAAAAAAGCGAAGCAAGTAAATTTATTGTTAAATATGGTTTATAATAATTTATAATAATGGCCATTGTTGTCGTTTAGTTTTGGTTTGTGATTAATTGTTGACGTTACATAATCCAACGAAGAAATCATTAGGTCATTAGGAGCTGGAAAAGGGAAGGAGGCGTGGCTTCTGTCTATAAGTACGGACACAATTCACGCCCTCTTCCCTTTTCCAGCTTCCCCTCCCCCTTTACAGGTCCGTACGTTTAGACTCTACCGTATTATAAACGTGCATAAACGTACGGACTGTCCGGACTTTTAGCCTCGGCCTTTTTCTAATATCTGCATTGACTTAGGACAAACACGATCCAGGATTAGTTAAGCTTAAAACGGACCATCCTAATGCTCATGTCGCATGGCTACCTGAACTTTGTCGAGCCTTCGCCCGAAGCGGTAGAAGAATTGATGACTGAAATAATCCGTATCCAATACTGGTTCATTAACCATGC
>CAKNWU010055554.1:0-10108 GCA_932072015.1 Andricus quercustozae
CCTGACTTAATTGGTTAGCGATGAATTTTGTAGGTTTGACCTTAAATTGACCTTGACCCTGACCTGATGGGACCAAACAGACAACGGGTTTGAATTCAGCCACCCCGAAAACCTATACGTACCGAAAGAAAGTTTCTATAATCCCTAAAAAAGACTGTGATGTTTACAAAACACAACAGGAAAGATATTCTTCCTATGCTCATTCTACGTGTTCCTAATTTTGCCTATAGAAAATAGAAAAATAATTCATGGTCAGAAGAGTAAAATAAAAATAAATTCGCATTTACTGTTTTATATAATTAAAAAAAAGGTCGAACAACCACCGCAGTGTCCCACTGGAAGCAACTGCCATCTATAAAAATGACACTGACTCCCAGTAGAACCGCGATAAATCACACGTATGGCCACGTCTCACGACCGTGAGATGCGTAGTCGCAGGGCACGACGAAATCGCAACGACAGGCCAGCGAAACCCTCGTGTGTTTTCAGGACACGAAGCGACCGAAGGGTGACAGCTTCCTGCATCCATCTCGCAAGTACCTTGGCATATTTTTGGACGCGGATGTGCCTTTTAGGTTACGAACCAGTGCTAAAAAAGTTTGGGAACCGCTGAGTTAGAGTAACGGAGTGGCAATCGAATCACCTGGGTTCGATTCTCAGCGAACCGAAACAGGATATTTTCACAGAAAATTTTACAGTTACTTTTATTCAAGTTTCTGGAATGAATCAGACATGTACAATTTATATGTTATTTTCGCATTGCTCCGTTACGATTCATATATTTATAACACAGAGGTTAATAGCAAAGCCTCCTGAAATATCAAGGCACGAGTTTTCATGCTCCCAAGCCACGATGTGATCGCCATGTCAAGGGCTGAATGGTACCATGGTTGACAAGTCCTTGAACACCCCGACTTTGTGACAGCAGGATGAACCCCATAGTATGTATATATGTATACCCAAAAAACTAATAAAAACATTGAGGGCTCTAATCCGGGACACTCCTCAAACACACCGCCAAAGGTGGGCGGCTCCTCAGGGGCCAGCCCACTAGAAGCGTTGCAGACTTCTGAGACCGATGACAATAATATTATACTCACGGTGGAACAACAGCTAATGGGGTCTCCATAAGGAAGAGGAACTGTATCGGTGCAAAGAGAAGGAGAGCATGCTTAGTGCGGCTTGCAAACAGAAGCAAAGGCACCTCACAAGGAGCCATGGCTGCAGAAACAGCATCTGGAGTAAATCCTAGGCTGGTTCTATAGGTAAGAGGAGGAAGGACTCCAATGGCACTCCCCCGAACAGAGAGTTATAAACGGCATAAGGGTCTGGAAAAACAGAGACTCACTTTCACGCAGATGGCTAATAACGTGGAGAGACCTCCAGCGCTTGGGCACAAGAATGGACTAAACCTGGAGATCAAGGGGACGGAGTGTTTTCAAGGGTACCACAGAGCAACCGTATTGATTTTGGGCACCTTCGAGGATCCGTCGACCGTTCTGAGGCGCCTGAGCTTTCAGGACCCCACTGTACTGTCCCTATCTAGAGACGGGTAAAGCTACCTTCCGGGTGACCCATTCGTGCTTCGTAGGGGGGCCAGTAGGTTCCGGAGACGTTGCGGATTAGCCTGTCAATGGCTGAGACTGGAAGATCCATGATACAAATTAATTTGCACGATAGCAAAGGCGCCTCAGCGGTTATCACCAGGCGTATGACAGTGGTGCAGATAGAGATTGCCCTAATCCGAAAGCCTTGGTTATACAGGAAAAGGATTAGTGGTTTGGGAGGGTGTGGCTCCATGTATGAGGGGCCGCACAAAAAAGCATCAAGAGCATGCATAACCGTCAAGGGTATGGATGCGATTTTGGTTCCTAAGCTCTGATCCAGGAAACTCACCCTTATTAAGGTCAGACTCTGGGGTAGAAGCGAAGAAGGGCTAGAGGTGTTTATCGCCTCGGCTTATTTCCCGGGCGATGCTGAGGGGTCTTAGCCTCCTGGAGAGGTGAAGGGTCTAATTCAGCACTGCCAGGAGAATGGGATTCCTCTGCTGTTAGACTGTGACGCAAAATCCCACCATACAGTGTGGGGAAGCACAAAAATCAAGAGTAGATGAAGAGATTTAATTGAATATCTAGCGGACACTGAGCTGGAGATTCTAAATCGTGGTGATACTCCCACATTTTAGATTAAAATCAGATATCAGGTTCTCGATTTGACTCTAAGCTCGGAAGAACTGAGGAGAAAGATAGAGGGATGGAGAGTCATTGATGAGAAGCCTCTCTCGGACCACAAATATATCTGGTTCCGATTAGCCCTAGGAAAACCGGCGGTTTCAAAGATAAGAAAACCCCAGGAATATACTTTGGGACTCATATAAAGAGATACTCAAAGGCAGGCTTGTGGAATTCCCCACAAGCTACGTTACTGTACCATAATTGAGTTAGAGCACGACGCGGATGTTCTGCAAAGGGCTCTGTCTACATCATATGAGAACAAATGTCCTACAAGTATAATTAAGTCTAGAAAAGGAGCAGAATTGTGGACCACTCACTAGGAGAAACTAAATTACCTTCAGACCGGGACATCTATAAGACGGCTTACCTTGAATACAATAAAAATATAAGAAATTATAAAACGGAAGATTGTAGGGGCTTCTCCGAGGAATCAAAGAACCTGGGAAGGAGGGAAGCACTGCTGCTAAAGATTTCTGTCCTATCAGCTTAACGTGCTTCATCATGAAGATGCTAGAGAGACTGGTCGATAGATATATCAGGAATGAGGTGCTTTTAGCCTCTCGGCTGCACGGAGGGCAGCATAGCTTTCAGACAGGCTGTTCGGTAGAAACTGCGCTCCATTCTGTCGTGACGAAATTGGAGCAGCAGCTTGAACGAAAGGCTTTAAGGTGTGGCGTGACACAACAGTTAGTAAGCTGCATAGGAAGCACATTAAGCCGGAGGGGTCTCAAAGCCACATGGGGCGAAGGCCTCGTCAGGGGAATAGCGTCGAGGGGATGTCCATAGGGGGGCGTCCTGTCACTCCTCCTGTGGTGCATTGTAGTGGACGGTCTCCTCCATAGGTAAAATAAGCAAGAGTACGCGCATCGTAGAGCTCTCGGTAAATCTGGAAAAGACCAGCTTGGTCACTTTCACGAGAAAGTACATTGTATCCAAAGTTGACACCCCTGCATTTTGTGATTGGAGGCTGACGATATAAGACTCCGTTAAATATCTGGGGGTAATACTAGATAGCAAACTGAACTAAGCGAAGCGTTTTAAGACCCAATGCAGGAAATTTTGTCATGACATATTGTATGTGCAGAAGAGCCTTTGGTTTAACGTGGGTCTGGGTCTAAAATGCTTGCATGGCTCTACTGCGCTGTCCTTATACCAACGATTCTATACGCGGCCTTGGTCTCGTGGCCACGGGTGAAACTTAAAGCTATGCGTTTAGGGGTGTGACGGGAGCAATGAGGACTACGCCCATAGCGGCGATAGGATTCATGCTCTGTGAAGAACCCCTACATGCTGTGATAACTGCCAGGAGGGCTCACGCGATGAGCCGCCTGGCAAGAGCAAATAGATGGGCTTGGGGGACTCGACACACTAGGCTCCCAAGTAACATCAGCACACTGCCAATTATAAAATTAGGCAAGACAAAATAATAAAACGCTTCAACTTCACCAAGACCTTCCGCATCTGCATCCCAAGCAGGGATGCAAATGCTCAAAGGAGTGGGAGGGTCAGAAGAAAATGGTGCTACTAGGCAGATTACAATCTGCTCGGACAGTCAAGCGACATTAACGCAGTTGGAAAACCAGGCATAACATCGGAGCTGATTTCGATATGCAAAAGGGCATTAAACCAACTTGCAGAAAAGAACAATGTGGCTCTCATATAGGTTTCTGGTCACACAGGGATCAAGGGTAACGAAAAAGTAGACCACTTGGCAAAAGGCGGCGCAGTAAGTGAATTCATAGAACCGAATCCGGTGGGATTCACAATATGTGGGCGGGGATTCCCAATGGAGCACCTCTGGCACTCAAGATATAAAAGCATTCCGATACTGGGATTTGCTGCATCGGAATGGCCTTTAAAAGCTGGATCTAGACGAAGCACCGGAAATACTGGGAACAAACCCAGGGTTGCCGACAGGTGAAAGCCATCCTGGGCTATACGTACAGGATGGACAGAGCCAGAGAAATCCTGGGTTTACCCAAGAAAGAGATAAGGACAGTGGTTCAGATGCTTATAGGGTATAACAACCTGAACTATCACATGTACAAGATGTGACAACCCCACGACAGAGTGCATGGAATGCGGCGGGGATAATGAAATATCCCTGCATGTCTTATACCAGTGCCCGGCAGTAGATAGGCTCAGGAAACAAACCCTTCGAGTCTCTTTCATGGAACCGGAGGAAATTATAACGCGATCAGTGGTTGACATACTGAGATTCCCCAAGAGGTCTGGGGTCAATTACTGAGAGCGAATAGTTAAGGGTGTGGCACAATAGGTTTTATATCTTGAGTGCCAGGCGTGCTCCATTGGGACTCCCCGCCCACATATAAACTAAACTTAACTATAGAATAGTGACTTTATCAGGAATTACATTTTTAGTCAATGGTCAGCTACTTGTTACTACATCCCTATATAGAACGTGATACAGAAGGGTCCGATTGCACACATTGGGCTCTTGACTCTCACTCTTGACTTCAATTCAAAATTTTAAGCGAAGCTTTTTCCCACGGGCTTTGGACCCCACTCTAAATAAGGCCAAATGAGCAGCTGGGGAACTCATACTAGATCATACGTCCACACATAGAATAAATAGCGTCTGAGACTAACGATACTTTTCAAAAATTTTACTGATGCTGAACGAAGCACATAATTGCATAAACGTAGATGGACACGCGCACATCCGAGAAGGAAATAAAGGGTAGAAGTTAAAAAGAGAATAGATAATAACGTGGCATTTGTGGTTATTTGCCGTGTACGCAGGATGGCCTTTATTAAATAAGACAAGTAGCCGCTATCGTTGTTAATGCCCAGTTAATGTCAGGATAGTCATGTCCTAGTAGAGGAGATGATGGTAATTATATAAGGCTCTTACTCGGGATATTTGTAAGAAGGCTTACATACCTCTAGCAAGAGAAGATTAAAGGCAATTCGTTGGTGGATAATAATTCTAGTAGCTTAGTAATTGTAAATGTATTCCTGCGAAGCAGGCATCGTGCATCTATTGATGATGTGCTCGATTCTCTGATTTTGATTTCTACAGAGGCGGCACTTATCAATAAGAAATTCAGTACTGCAGAAAAATAGATAGGTAACCGATGTTTGGGTAATCGGCAGCTGCAAGCTTTAATGGGATATACGGGTCAACTCTAAAGATGGAGTAGTAGAGCAGGATATTCGTCCTATTTTTAAAGCATTCGCGCAGCTGTGTAACCTGGGAGTCACACTGCCAGAGAAGATCTAGAACCTGTCTGCCATCAAGCTTGCATGGCAAGACTATTTTCACAACAGCCGTCCCCTCGTGATGCATTCGCTGTTCGGACATTTTCATGTGGATGGTTCTGTATTGAGTGCCTTGAGTTATGTTTTCGATCACGCAACTAACCTCAAGGTGTATGTTAGGAGAGGGATAGCAAATATGTTGATCACTTTTCCAATCGTCCGCTTCTAATGGAGTCATCACCTCCCCACGAGTAGATGCAATTGACCTACTGGAGGGGCCCTAAAGTACTGAATAACCCAGACTTCTTTGGAAAATATGTGGTATTTTTTAGCCTGGAACAATGGTTTGATTTTAGGTCCTTGAGAAACCCACTGTAGGGAGCTGAAATAACCCCTAAATCTACACTACCTCTGAGAAGAGGTGTTGCATACACCTATATACACCTGTTTTTTACACCTGGTACTTCTCCTTGAGAAACCCACTAGAGGGAGCTTAAAATACTACTGAAACTACACATTCCGGGAGAAGACTTGTTTTATACACCTGGTGAACATGTTGGATGTCGTGTTCTTGTGGACCTACTGGAGGGGCCTTAACTACTGAATAAGCCAAACTTCCTCGGAGAAGATGTTTTTTGGACACCTGGTGCATGGATTGGCTGTCGCATCGTCGGGAAAAGTTGGTATTTTACTGGTTTAAGTCTTAGTTTACAAGTTTAGGTATACATAATCACCGTGCATGATATAAATATAATGATAGCAAAAATATCAAATATTGCTATCATAAATTAGAGCTTATTCTACACGTAACTTATATATGTTCAATTTATAACTACAAAAACAGATGTTTATATCGCCTTAATATTTTATAAATGTGGTTATAATTTAAAAAATTCATGAATTCTGATGTTGCATTTAAATTTAAACAAGACAATTGGGCGAAAGGCGATCAGCGCTGCAGTTTCGCATTTTATCTCTCGGAGTCAAATTGTGAACATAGCTCCCTCGAGGAATATCTCGATTTCGAAGGACACAGCCAAAATGAGTCCAAAATTAGTTTGTAGATATTTTATTCGAATTGCCACATGGAATTTATATACGGAATTGTCACATGAAATTTCCGTAAAAAGCTATCCGTAGAATGTTTTTAATGTCTATCTGACCTTAAAATTTTATTTTGTTCTCTATTTTCGGCTTAAGGCTAGGTAAGGGTACCACTTGATATCTGGCCGCTTACCGACCTTTCCTATTGTCCTGCGCTAGGCCTACCATAACCTCGAGCTCGATGCTCGCCAAAACGATGTGGTGCTCAAAAGAAGGCTATCATTTTAGGGTGCGATGGAACCTTCAAATTATTGAATTCCTAATGAACTGTGTACCACACCAACATGACGTTCGAGCCGAAGACCACTTGTAAATTTGAACATACGATTTTTTGTTTTTTTTTTTAAATTATTTTATTAAAGAAATGTATTAAATGAAAAATGCGTCCGTTTGTTTCTTATTAAAAATATTTATATCCATTTCCCAAAACAGATTATTCAGCGTGGTAATTCCCAATTAATACGTCGAGTCTAGTTATTAATTTAAACATACCTTTTATGATTAAAAAACCGGGTCCAACGAAACATGCGTCGGTTTGTTTTCTTATGGTTACGAGAAAATGAATAAATAATTTTTCACCATAATTCCAACTGTTTTGGGGACACAGAGACTAGTGTGGTGACTGTGATGTAGCTTGTCAAACTCAATAATTACGGAGCTCCACTAACAATCATTGATAAGATACGTTACACTCTCTTCTCGTTTTTCGTGAATTAGTTGGAAAGACCCAATAGTAAATTTTTTGACCACAATTTTCAGCTAATCATTCGTGTTCTTATGATCTCAGTTTTTATTCGTTAATTGAATGTTTATTAAAATTCATTGGTGTATTTTTGAATTTGTTCGGTGTATATTTTTTTACAATAAATGGCCAAACTTGAAAAATGCCTTAAATGGCTAAACACTGTACCCATTACCGTATTAAATCCACTCATTTTTACAAAACATATCATGCTTTTTTATAGGATTTATTTTATTCATTTAATAATTTAATTCGCATATCAAAAAGAGGCCCAACTGAAAAAATTATGATCTATTGTCTGTAGTAGGTAAATAATGTAAGTTAATATAAGTTCCATTTACCTTCACTTGGCTTAAGAATAAATTTTTTTCTTTTGCGTCATCAGAAAGAACGTGATATTCGCTCTTGGGGTCAAGAGTTTGCCTTATCTGAACTATGATATGCAGTATATTGGTCTTCAATGATTAACGCAATTTTACGTCTAACAATGTTAAGGATTTCCCTGGATTTATCCCCTCCATTGACAAATATAATCCACTATCTACTTTATTTTGCTCAGTCTAATAAATTCTTCAATTTAAGCAGATGCATAATTAGTGGTCAACAAAGAATGTTTGCTCTCTTTTAAAAACTGTTAATTATTAAACGTGCTATTTATAACTTTAAAATTGGATACATTTTGAACTCTGGACTGCTGTCATCAAATAAACATGAAGAATTTCTGTATAATCATGTAAGTACGCAGTACATATTATTATAATTGAATACATTTTTTCGGTTACCTTATTCCTTTTATCCTAATTTAGGCATCAACAATATTCCAAAAAATTAAACTAATAATAATAATCTATGAATGATCACTTAAAGCAACATGAAGGTGTTGCCCTTGCATGGGAATTCTTTATCATTGATTTTCAAGTTACTAATTTTGAACTTTAGATTAAAATGAGTACATTTAAAAAAGCGTAGTACAAAATTTGAAAATGTTTTCTTTTAATGACTTAGTTTTAAGATCTTAACTTAAGAATACTGACTTCAATTTTAACTTAAACGCGGAAATTGACATTGGATTTTTTTTATACAGAAATATAATTTTTAGTTTAGAAATATCTTTCTAATCAATTTGAATCCATAAAGATCTTAAAAATGTTGCATAGAAGAAGAAAATATTACGAATCAATTTATTTTTGAAAAGGCCCAATTTCTGGCGAAGAAAATTTCCGGTGTTATATGTGGAATTTTTTACTTGAAAATTACTATATTAGTTTAATAATCAGCAGCCTTTGAAGACTCGCAATTTAATATGATTTATCATTTAAAAAATTGCTTAAAATTGCAATTTTGAAAAACAACAGTATAAAATAGAGAGAGGGAGAGAGAGAGGGGGGGGAGAGGGCGGGAGAGAGAGAGAGAGAGAGAGTACGATTACAAATTACAGACTTAACCTACCTAGCCAGGAAGGTGTAATTTGACGTAAATACCGGACTCACCATCCTTTTGAGACCTGGATCAAATCCTTTTCAATATTGAATTATTCCAATCCATTTTGCACTTTATTGCCGCCGATTACCATTGAACTACCATGCTTTGTCTCCTACGAACGCGATCGAGAAGCAACGAGTGCGCATGCAACTGCGCACTTCCTTCGGTTACGATAACTTATATTTCTGTTACCGTTTAGGAATTTTGAAAAACTATTTGTAATTTTCAGACACCGTTTCTGAAGTTTATTGAAAATTTAGTAAATTTACATTAGGGTGGATCGAAAAATACAAACATTATAAATTGAAAACGCGTTAGCACTGAAAAGTTTCCTTTTGGGTTCCTTATAACGTGTATAAAATTTGAAATGAATCCATTAATATCTTGAGGTTGGGCGGAGCCGAAATAGAATAAACCATTTTTTTAATCGCAGAGTTTTAGAAAAATCGTGAATGTTATTTTTCTTTCGTAAGCTGCATAACATACCTAATTTTTACATTTTTTCCAGCATAGAAAAACTTTCTTATGTTTAAGTTTCTAGATTTGTTTTTCATTTTCAGGTCTCCATAAAAAATCTAATTTCTCCTATATAGAATGGAATCAAAAATCCGAAAAACTGGTAAAAATTAGACATCTTATGCAGCTCACGAAACAAAAATAACATTCACGAGTTTTTTTTAAATCTGCGATTAAACAATTTTTTTATTCTATTTCGACTCCGCCCAACTTCAAGATATGATTCGATTAATTTTAAATTATGTACACGTTATAAGGGATCCAAAAGGAAACTTTTCTGTGTTAAGGCGTTTTAAATTAAAAAGATTTGTATTTTTCTATCCACCCTAGTGTTCATGGTATGAGATATGTCATTTATAGAGTGGTTTTCTGTACTCAATCCAAATATGTACACTTTATTCCCAGCACGTCAGGTTTTTGAGATTTTTTGGGTCAAATTTTTTGTTCTAAAAAACAAAAATCATAAGATGAAAGGGCGTAAAAAATTGTTTAAACAGAAAAAATCAGCTGACTAAAAAGTTAATGATATTCAGATAAAAATAAAGTTTTTTTGTACAAAATTCTTTGCGTGTTTTTCTTTAATTTATTTTGTACCTCAGGAACAGTACAAGATATCAAAAAAACAAAATCATCGATTTTTGATTTTTTGAAAAAAATGTTGACACAACAAATTTCAAAACCCTAACATGCTGGAAAAAACAGAGGACATATTTGGATTCAAACAAGTGAACAAGTTTTATAAAAGAATTACATAAATTGAACACGGCGTTTTATGAATGTTTTTTTCACAGATAATCACACAAAGCTT